>CAJHZI010000657.1:260000-317500 GCA_905160935.1 Enchytraeus crypticus | reverse complement strand
TTTCCAGGCACGCGCTGCATGCAGCCACAGCGTGTCTCTAGCTGCGCCAGTCAGAAAATGGGTCACATTGCGCGACAGCGCCGTGTGACGTCATTTCCAGGTCTAATGAAAATAAACTTGCACCAACATCTAATTCACATCTATTATACACGAATACGAAATTTTATGAACATGCGACCTTTACTAGCCGAATTACTGCAATTTGAAAACGGTATACGAACTTATGCGACACCCTATATATATATATATATATATATATATATATATATATATAATATATATATATATATATATATATATATATATATACAGTATATATATAAATATATATATATATATCAATCAATCATTCAATAAGAATTTAACGTCCGGTTCCTCGCCATAAGGCACTGTCAGGGACGTCTCTTGCAGACACTACACAAACAGGCGCCAAAGCACCACACGATGCCGACTGAGTACACAGAGACCACAAGAGAAAGCGAGATCAAAACAGTGCAAGTCCAAGATCCAAGGCAAGCGAGTCATAATATATATATATATATATATATATATATATATATATATATATATATATATATATATATATATATATATATATATCTACATGTATATATTTATATAGAAAGTCATCATGTTACATGCCAATATATCATAGCAGCATTAAATCTGCTACAAATCTAAACAATGCTAGATATCAGCGTGAACGATTTTCAAGAACTTACCTCGTGGTAAAACAGAAGCCAAGATGAACGTTGGACTTGCCACATACAGGATTAGAACCACCGTAAGCATCTGCGTCAGCGTCATAGTCAACTACTCTCTATATGGATTTATGATATATAGCTAAACATCAAATATACCATGAGAATTAGTGAATTAGAATACTTATATATATATATATATATATATATATATATATATATATATATATATATATATATATATATATATATATATATAGCTTTTATATGGATATTTGTTACAATTAAAGTGTAAAATAATTATAAGGATCAATGCTATTATAACGCCATCTCCATTATTATTATATTGTACAGAGCTTTGAGCCATTACATTTCTTCACCTCATCAAATCAACCAAACCCATCAAATCAACCAAACCCATCAAATTATCCAATGCATCAAATCAACCAAACCCATCAAATTAACCAATGCATCAAATCAACCAAACCCATCAAATTAACCAATGCATCAAATCAACCAAACCCATCAAATCAACCAAACCCATCAAATCAACTAAACCCATCAAATTAACCAAACCCATCAAATCAACCAAGCCCATCAAATCTCTAACTCAACAAGGTTCCTCAAACAATCTAAACCAAAGCCGCCTGATCACTGACCCAATCAAATCACTACCACAAAAAGCCTATAAAATCTCTAACCCAGCCTGATAAATTATTAGTGTAGAGAGACATTGAGCTCATAGCGATGTCGCTAAGGACTCTCTGGACATTCTGTTGTATCTTGGACTGAGCCGCGGAGTGATCGGTTAGGTGTCCCGTTCAGGATCAGCAGGTGTAGGGTTCAAACCAGTGTTCGCCCTGCCATCTCATAGCTAAAGAGTCAATGCTCTAGTCTAACCAGGTGCGTGTTTAAAGAACTTCTGTACTTCTATGTACTTCTGTACTGACTGGAGCCAGTGGCGAAGTCGGTAAGACACTCGACCGCGGATCAGTATATGCGGGGTTCAAATCTTGGGCTCGCCCGTCACTGACATCGCTTTCAAGTGAGGAGACTGACGTTAACATTAGCTTTACCAGCTTTTTCACTGCTATTTCCTCCAGTATTTTGTCAAGTGGTAAATCCTTGGCACATATTTCTACGTCTACTGTGCTCGCTCAATGGAGAGCCACTCATAGACTAACAGGTTTGTCTCAATAAAAAGATACTGTTCTATCAATCTCTAACGATAACGAAGTAAGTTTTGATTAAAAATTGACTCTGAAATGGTTTTCCTCTGTCTTTCACGACTTCTGCGCATAATCGCATTTCACGCACTCAGCGCGCACAGTTCATTTATTCATCATCAAATTCTCAAAATCAATTTTATTTGTTCAGACTCGATAAAATTGCCGAACGCATTTAAATGTAAAATGTTTAAATAAGTAGTTTTCATTTTAGTGTAAAAATAGGCCTACGCGTAGACTGTAATGCTTAGTCATTTACAGAGAGCGAGTTCTTGTTGATTCTTCTCCAATATAAACACCTTTTATTTCAGTCAATTTTATTTATAAGTCATATACTCTATCACAATATAGGCCTAAACATTATACATGTATAATTATACTCCCTTGTTTGGAATACATACAGATACGCGTGTTACTGATAAACGAATGAATTACGGTTTATAACTAACGAATGAAGTTTCATTCGAATGATGAATTAAAGAATGAATATTAAAATAATAATATTACTAAAAAGTAAGAAGGATAAATTGCTCAATACTGAATGGAAACTGATTCTATTTTGTCAATACCTTACTGCGCGAAATGATAAGATATGTAAAGTTACGAGAGATTTACAAGTTATGTCGTCAAAATTGCTTCAAGTCCTTCTTATACCCGTCTTTATACTATCTCACGTACCTATATCCGGGCTTCCCTTTATTCTATTTCACCTACCTATATCCGGGCTTCCCTTTATTCTATTTCATCTACCTATATCCGGGCTTCCCTTTATACTATTTCACCTACATATATGTGGGTTTCCCTTTATTACATCTCATCCGATGGTTTTTCACTAGCGTCGCCACTAGTTGAACTGTTTTATCAGGTTGCTCCTACAGCTTATAGCACTGCTCAGGCAGCGTGGAAGCTATGTGAAGCCCTTCGCTTAACATAAAAAAGCTGCTAAAAGCTAACATTAACGTCAGTTTCCTAACTCGAAAACGATGTTAGTGACGGGAAAATCAGGATTTGAAGTCTCACATACTGATCCGCGGTCGAATTTCTTACTGACTTCGCCACTGATTCCAGCCAAAAATTACAGGAAGTCATATCCTTAAGGGAAGCCCATGTAACAGGTTGATTGGATGAATGAAAACTGAGAAGGTTGAGTGAATGATGCTTGGATTTATAAAAGACTGGATGTGCCTGGATATACACTATTCCGCCATCTTAGAAGACTTTCTAATACAGTTGAACGAAGACTAAAATTATACCGCAAATTAACGATTCGTAAGTCAAAGATCAAATCATAGCCACAATATGTCGGTCATCTGCTAATGAAAATGTTCGATACAGTTTATATATGATCCAGCAATAATTCTAGAATAATTATTGAGTTAGGGTTGAGTTGCTACAGTTTAAGAAAGAATCCGTACAAATATGTTCCTAGTAATGTCAAGTGCTGCCATCTGACCAATCAGCTGCAACCACGCTTTACAGGATGAAGAATATCATGTCCAGGCTGACTACATGAGTACATGACTATATGACTTCATGACTACATGACTACATGACTACATGACTACATGACTACATGACTATATGACTACATGACTACATCACTACATGACTATATGACTACATGACTGCATGACTACATGACTACATGACTATATGACTATATGACTACATGACTGCATGACTACATGACAACCTGACTGCATGACTGCATGACTACATGACTGCATGACTACATGACTACATGACTACATGACTACGTGACTACGTGACTGCATGACTATATGACTATATGACTACATGACTACATGACTGTATGACTATATGACTACATGACTACATGACTACATGACTACATGATTATATGACTACATAACTATATGACTTTATGAGTACATGACAGCATTGCTTTATGAGTACATAACTGCATGACTACATGACTACAAGCACGTAGTTGAGGTTTTGTCAGTTTGTAATATAGCTATACAGCTGGACTCTGGTGCAACTTAATTTAGATCAGCTGGAACAGCTAGTTCAACTAGATCAATTAGATCAACTGATCAAATGGATAAAATTGATGAGCTATATTCATCTAAAGAATTTAAATTGATAAATTAATTTTATTATAGACTTATTATAGGTCGATATCTGACTCTAGGCTTATTATCGGGCCAATATTTGATTCTAGTCTTATTATCGGGCCGATATTTGATAATAGGCTAATTATCGGGCCGATCGATATATATGTATGATTATAGGCTAATTATCGGGTCGATATTTGATTCGAGGCTTATTGTCTGGTCGATATTTGATTAGAGGCTTATTATCGGGTCGATATTTGATTAGAGGCTTAATATAGGGTCGATGGGAATCCATTATTGAACTGCTGGAACAACCAACAATCGACTTACAGAATCTCCAGTTAATCTGATGTTGTGGAGACTGTGGAATGAGAGTGTCCAGTTAATCTGATGTTGTAGAGACAGTGGAATGATAGTATCCGATTAATCTGATGCTGTAGAGACAGTGGAATGATAGTATCCAATTAATCTGATGTTGAGGAGACACTGGAGTGAGAGTATCCCATTAATCTGATGTTATACAGACAGTGCAATGAAAGTGTCCAAGTAATCTGATGTTGTGGAGACACTGGAGTGAAAGAGACTCTTGACATATTTCTCAATTTTAAGAATATTTTGAGCTGGAATGTTTCTGGAGAGAATTATTTACTTCCGATGATTTATGTCCGGTATTAACGAAGAGGTATTCTGTTATAATAATAGCGACGTGTGCCTGAAGCTAATGATTCCAGATGAGAATAAGAGAGTGGAAGAATGATAGCAAGGACAGAGAGAGAGAGAGAGAGAGAGAGAGAGAGAGAAATAGCGAGAGAGAGAGAGAGAGAGAGAGTGAGAGAGAGAGAGATAGAGAGAGATCTAATGATAGACGGTATAGTTTCTATTCTCACACTGGTATACATCCAATCCTAGCTCTCTATAGAACCACGAGATGGCGTCAAGTGTCGCTTATTCAGTTCTTTATCTACAGAACTGCAGGGATGTCACTTGCGAGATTTTAATTAGCAGAAAGAAACCCACGCTGACAGCATTGAGAGACACTAACCATTCTTTTTACTTAGTGGGTTTAACGTCAAGGTCAGAAGCCTGTAGGGGCTTTTCTTCAAGACATTGAACTCGACCATCGCTATGGTTGAAAAACTGGCATACAATAGCAGCAGTCAGACTAGACTGTCTAACATTACGAATGGGAAGATATTCTCGCCGATATCAATCTCTACCATTTGACTCTATCCGCGAGATAACTAACATTCTGCTTTTTATATTTTATGAAGCTTTTCAACTCTCAACTTTAACTTTAGTCTGTTACGTCATATTTCCAAGAATTCTAAACATTTGCGCGGATTTCGCCGCGCTCTCTATTGGCTGGAATCATCTGAGCCGGTTGAATGTCAGCCTCCTGGTGACAAACTGTGTTTTAATTCATGCGAGTAGATAACCGTCGGAATCTCAGCAGATATCTTCCCCGTCATTCAGCTCAGAAATCGGACGAAAAATGGTTCATAAAACCCAAAAGTGACTTTCTGCGACGATATCGTGCGGAGTGGCAGGTATCGTTCCTTCAGACTATTGGCCATGATTGAATTCTGAGGTGTAATAGATAATGAATGTAACCTGTTACAAAGCTCACGAAGCTCTCACTGGATGTGGTAATGAATACAGCACAAACCATTCTAACTAACGAACTCTCGGTTAGATAGAACACGGTGTATCCCCGGTAAACTTTTCAGATTGCAATATTTAAGCTACGTTACATAACATAGTTATTTGATATTTCAGTGATTTTTACTGAGTGCATTTTATTGTATAATGCTTGTTTTCCGGTAACTTGTAAAGTATAGAGATGCCTTAGCATGATACACTCTATTAAACATTAAATATTAAATTGCCCTCTTTGACATAAGAGGTGGTCAGCTAGATAGAGTACATTGTACTCTCTCTGTACCGGAATAGTATGTTTCGTATAATTTTATGCTTATAATTCTCTCATGCTGTTAAATTTAAAAATGAGTTTAGACGATCACGTGACACTTAAAAGCCCCGCCCATTACATCACGTGACGCTTAGAAGTCCCGCCCCTGACATCAAATGACACTCAAAAGCCCCGCCCATTACGTCACGTGACACTTATTAGCCCCGCCCCTTATATCACGTGACATTTATAATCCCCGCCAAATACATCACGTGACACTTAGATGCCCCGCCCCTAACATCGCATGACACTTAGAAGCCCCGCCTATTATACCACGTGACACTTAGAAGACCCGCTCCTCGATGTCTCGTTGGTTGATCTTCTGCAGCAGAGAGTAACACGACGACAACCCCCCTCCCAACACGACCCCTCCCCTCTTCCCTCTCTCTCTCCCACCTCCTCCACGAACGATCTCTTCTCGATGAAGTTGCTCCACAGTCGTTGAATAAACTCAGTCACTGTGATCGTGTCAGTGTTACAGGCTAGCAGGCGCAGCACTAACAGCCCGTCCCGTCGCAGATAGTTGTCGACGAACTTTCGGGCTAGCTTCTTGTCCCTGTCTGAGCGGAGCACCTTGACGGCTTTGAGGTGTTGGTAGACATATTGTCTGCGACTCTGAGACCAGCAGATACGTGCCAGCCACCTGCCGAGAGAGGCAGAGGTGAAGATGATGATGATGATGAGCCAGAACCAGAGGAAGAGGAAGATTTTCTCGTTGAAGAGATTGATAGTGAGGACACACTCGACTGTGTAGCGGTGTACGTCACCCAAGCGTCGTACCTAGAGCACAGTGCGGTGATTTATTGATTGATTCTTCTTCTTCAATGCACTGCCAAGTGGCAGGTTCAAGATACATATTCATACTCAAAAACTGTTTTCTCGCTCCATAAGAGCACTCCTTAGATCAACAAGTTAATCCCTTCACAAAGTCCATGCCTTATCCATACCTTATATAGCCTATAGATTGAGAAAAATATGGCTCCTGAGGTGGTTTCACGTTGCCTTCCTCAGTTAGGTGATTAATTGATTAACTAAATTAATTTGTTCATGCAGAAATGGTAACTGTGATAAGATAGAGAATATGTTAATAAAAGAGGCTGATTTCAAACAAGATGTAATGTTTGTGATTGAAGATCAACTCCTAACTGTTTAACTTCAGAAATTATGTATCGTCAACGTACTGTACGCATTGAAGTTAAACGTTCTTTCTGTAGTTCTTAACCAAATGTACATCTATACCTATTCGTAAATTGAGAGTCAGTAGAGAGAGAGGCAGTAAAGAGAGGCAGTAAAGAGAGGCAGTAGAGAGAGAGAGTCAGTAGAGAGAGGCAGCAAAGAGAGGCAGTAGATAGAGGCTAGTGCTATGTTTCACACACGTGAGCGCATGCGTACAGTACTGTTCAACCCTTGAAGGTTTGGAGCCAATCGTGATGTCGGTAAGATACTCGATCGCGGATCAATATGCGCAGGGCTCAAATCCTGGTCTGTCTCGTCAGTGACATCGCTTTCGAGTGAAGAAACTCACTCGGAAGCGATATCAGTGACGGGCGAGCCCAGGCTTTGAGCCCCGCAAGTGAGGAAACTGACGTTAACATCAGCTCTACCCTACCACTTACCTTCAGATCGCACATGGCAGTCCTAGGGAAGCGGGTCGAGGTCTCTACCCAGTTCTCGCCGGCCACTAGAGACGCGAGCACCTCGGTCCCGTACGAGTGGAAGCTGAAGCCGAGCAGCGCGTCGAGCAGGAAGAGCTGCCCCAGGGCGCTGCCCAGGTAGAGCAGCTTGACGAGGAGGTAGGCGAGGCAGAGCTCGTAGCCGTGGCTAGCCTTGCCACAGCTACGACAGCAACAGCCTGTGAATAGGTTCCTCACTGTGCCCAGCCATCCCTCTGCCCATCCTTCCGCCCATCCCCCCGTCCAACCTCCCACCCAACCCTCGCTGCGTGCTCGAGTGTTGCTCAGAAATCTACAAGCATTCGAATAATAATTAGTTAAATCAGTTAATTAATCATTCAATCGATCCAAAAAATCAATAATCAATCAATCGTAAGTAGACATGGTCAATTCAATCGTTTAATATTAAATGACTGAAAGTACTCGCAGTAATTAATGAAAGTTAGAGAGAGAGAGAGAGAGAGAGAGAGAGAGAGAGATAGAGGAGAGATAGAGAGAGACAGTAAGAGAGAGAGAGAGAGAGAGAGAGAGAGGAGAAAGAGAAAGAGAGAGAGAGAGAGAAAGTAGAGCACATTTTAGAGCACGGCTGGAGCCAGTGGCGAAGTCGGTAGGACACTCCACCGCGGATCAGTTGATGCGGGTTCAAATTCTGGGCTCGCCCGTCACTGACATCGTTTTCGTGTGCGGAAACTGACGTTAACCTTAGCTTTAGCTTTTGCTTTTTTACATTTACTAGTGACACCTGTCGAACTGTAGTGTCATATGTGACAGCGTTTTCTCTCTCACTTCGTTCATCTCTGTGGCCACAAACACATGCCCAGCTTCCACGAGGTTTCTGATGTCGATGCCAGAGTGACCGCTGAATCCTCTCCAGACGACGTGGGGCATATAGAAGAGCAGCGCCTGTATCATCAGAATGATCGACACCCACTGGTAGTAGGGGATATTATCTCTCTCGTCGTCAGGGGGAACAGGCGCGGAGTGGTTGAGGTAGTAGGTGTTTCCTATCCAGCAGAAATCATTGGTGTAGTCTAGCTGATCGTCAGTGAAGTGTGCGGGTACCCAGCAGGCGATGGAGGTTTTGAGGAACTGCTTGGAGCTGACGATGATGGAGAAGGCGAAGACGATGGCCACGCTAATCAGCTGACTCATTCTGTCAACTGGATCGTTGTCGTAGACACTCGCATCTCCCCAGAAGTTGATTTTTATTCCTACAGCGCTCAAGAGTTTATCCATCGTGATCCACCGCTCTGAGCGAGAACCTGATTGGCTGGCACTGAATTTCCTGTGCTATTGTTTGATCTTTAATTTTGGCTGGCACTGAATTAGCTGTAAATGTTTAGTGTTTGATGTTTAATGAAATGTGTCGTGCAAGCAAATCTCTATAGTTTTCAACAATTGCACTCAGTAAAATAAGCAACATTCCGTACAATGCACATAACAATAGGCTTAAAAATATCATCATCATTAATTTAGCTATAAACTCAGAATCCGAGAGATACTTAAAATAGATAATGGCACAGGATTTTCGAGGAAGGATCTTGTAAACATAATTATGTGTTTTAAGATTCTTTAGTTAGAATTATGTTGGTTAGAGGTTGGCTATGCTGATGTACAGGAGCGCTTTATTTAGTCTGTACTTATGATCAATTTGTGGAATTGAAAAGGAAAGCGGAAGACAGAGAATAGTGGAGACGTTATATAGCATAGACCTGCCAGTGGGCCGTGCACTAAGAGAGACCAGTGGCGTAGCCAGGATTTAGTCTTGGGGAAGACACTTTAATCTTGGGGGAGGCACTTTGGGGAGGTATACACTTTATAAAATGTTTGCACTTATATTTTGGCCTTAATAAAACTTTTACATGCCATCTTGGAGGGGGCACATGCCCCTCCCAGCCTCCCCCTCGTTACGCCACTGAGAGAGACAGAGAGACAGAGAGAGAGAGAGAGAGATATCAATTTTCTATCCAGCAAATCACTCGTGTGACCAAGCAATTGGATTTATACTCTAGTGCGCTGTGGTCTAAATTTATATAAAGACCTAATCCACAACATGCTTATACAGTATACTGCCACTACATGTAATTAATAATTTAGCTAAACGATCTCTAACTTATTCACGCTATATCAATGTAAAGCTTTTTCTCTGTAGCTATTTTATTAAACAAATAATTGATACAAACATCTGTAAATATTCTAACAGCTAATTTGTAGTTATAAAATTTATACAAGTATATGCAGCTACTGATATAATCGTATGAGTAACTAGAAGACAGTTGTAACTACTCTACTACTTAAAATTATATGTTATTTAACAATGCACACTACATACCAGTTAAAACTATATTATTGTTAACTCGGCACACTATGCTCGTTAAAAATATATGACAATTATAACATAACTTATAGTTATTAATTTATAACTACTAGCTAATACCTATTATAGCCAGCCTATTGGCTACTGAGGCCCACACGTAAACCTCCATTCCGCTTGTAGACTATCCTTCCTTGCACTGAATATCCGAGTTTTGGCTCGTACCGTTTATTACTATGCACATGCTGCTTATCGGCTTTGATTTGGTTCCACAGTGCTCAATATTGTCATGGAAAACAGTAGCACTCTAATCGTATTGTTGTTGTTGTGGTTGTTGGTAACAATCTGATATGTGTTATATGTTGATATAGTTATGTGTTATAAGTGTTGTTGTTTAGATGTGCTATACAGTATGTTGATATATGTGTTATATGTTGATATATGTGTTATATGTTGATATATGTGCTATATGTTGATATATGTGTTATATGTTGATATATGTGTTATATCATGTTGATCTATGTGTTTTATGTTGATATATGTGTTATATGTTGATACATGTGTTTTATATATATATATATATATATATATATATATATATATATATATATATATTATATGTTGTTGTTGTTGTTGGTATGATAGTTAACTAACTGCTTACTATAAGTTATACCTACTCAACCAGTTTGCTGTACTTACAGGTACCCCTTAATTATTATTAAGTTAATATAATATTGCTATTATTATTACTAAGTTAACATAGGACTAGTAGTGTGAAATATTATACAGCAAGCTATGTAACCAATGTACAGATATATTACCCAACAACTAAACTGTCTAATTTTGATCTAAAATACACCTGTACCCTATAAGCTTGTTTAAAATCTCTTTTAAGAACATCCTCAGTGACATTTAAAGAAAACATTTTCTGCCAGATATAATCAGCACAGGTTACCTAGCGGCCTCTATCGATCTCTAATGTACCAATCAATTAATTACTGTAGATAAGATGTATGTGCAGGCTATAATCGATAATCGATAAATGACTTTTGTAATAAACAGATAATTGTTCTAACTTCTAACATTCGTTTAGATAAAGCTTACAGGCCTATAGAGGCTCAGTCGTGGGCGTTTTTAAAGCTGACCACGTCAGAATAGATGATCGAGCTTTCGATACTAAATATCAGAGTTCTTTGTTAATTATATTTATTGTATAAAGAATAAATACAGGATAAATATAATAAAATATCTGAAATAAAATACCAATAAGACTTCGTTAATAGCAGCTGAAATTAATATAGTAGCTATTATTTAACTTTATCCCGTACATCATCCCACTATTTTGCACTATAAGCTCTTTGATCTCCTCTCATTCAGCAGGCTATAGCTATTCACTGAAGACACTCAGCTATACACTGTAGTTGAGTATTATCAGCTATTCGATGATAGTAGTCAGCTATACACTGTAGTTGAGTACTATCAGCTATTCACTGAAGATACTCAGCTATACACTGTAGCTGAGTACTATCAGCTATTCGCTGATGATCCTCAGCTATAAGCAGTAACTGCTTTACACTCGATCATTTCATATCCAAGCTGTACAGTCTAAGTATTCTCACGTATGTGATTCCATGTAGTCTTTAAGTCCTTAACTTGCAATGCCTTCGTATTGAGCCAGTATAAGTAAGTAAGCACGAATTATAGTGAAATGATCAACTATGTCGGTATCTATCATGTTTGATACCACATGTTTAGACTGTTAGGCATTTTAGACCATTTTCCGTATAACCAGTCCAGTGAATGTTCGAGATTTTACTCTCAGATCTGCGCAGCCGGGAATCGAACCCACGGGGTTCACCTTAGGATCTGTCATTTAAAAGTTCATGACGTTAACCATTGCGCTATTGATATATTCATACGTTTACAAGAATTAACCCACTGTTTACAATACACCGCAGCAAGTGTCTCTGAATCTAATTAAAGTGCATCATCTTACCTTCATGGCGTTTACATGTTACATGTCATTGTAGGTTTCATTTATTACAAGTGAGGAAGCTAATCATCTCCATTCAATCATCTACTTGGTCCCCAACTTACATGTATATATAGTTATAAAATTACTGTAAATTAGAGACCAATTAAGCATTCCTTTTCGACGAGTCAATAAGCATTGTCCAAGCGCTTAAATGTTATTCCAGCATGCTGCCCCACAGATCTGAAATTCTCCTCCTTTCACTTTGCGCTCCACCTCGATCATCAACTCCAGATCAGCTTTTTACTTCTTTATAAAAGTTTCATCGACCGGAGGTTAAAAGCTTTTCTCTTTGACCTCGGAACCCTATTTATAGATGCCAGTTTGAATGATCTTGCTTGAGAAGCATAATCTGAGAGCAACACGTAGACCTCCATTCTTAACATAATTATACTAGTTAAGGAAGTCACAAAGACTTGTAACACCAGTTTTTGACGTAATTTCATATCTCTATACATAGAGATCGTAAAGGAAAAAAATTAACTAACCTTGACAAGTTGATAGGCTTCAAAAGAAGAACATAAGAAAGAAAAAAAAACTAAACATTCACCAACATACCACACACACACACACATAACCATCTCATAATATTATAAACTTAATACATAATATTATAAACTTACGCACAGGTATACAACTGTGCACAAATACACATACATGTACATGCATACAAACCCACACACACATTTGCACATACATACACACATACATAAATACACACATACAATCAAATACTTACATGCATATACATATACATACCTACATACCCCATATATATATATATATATATATATATATATATATATACAGATATACACATAAATATGCACATATACACATACATTTACATACATACACATGTACGCACATATATACATACATACACACATATATACACATACATACACACATACACACACACACACACACATATATATATATATATATATATATACATACACATACATATATACCCACTCATACATACACCTACATATATCAACATAGAATACACTACCTGCACACACACACATCGACCTTACAGACATAAATATGCAAGCATGCATACAGCCACATACCAGGCACACCAACGACCTGCAAACAATAGTCATACATTACAATACATACAAGCATACATGCACAACGTACATAGACATACACACATGTGCACATATATGCACACACCTACACATACATACACATACAAGCCTTACCCACACTCACAAATACCCAGGAACCAAATACCCCACGCGGTGTGCAAACAATCAGCCTATCTACACAATGAACAATTATGTTTTACTTTGGACTGAATTTCTGGATTTTGGAATTTGCACCGTTTTTGGACCTTCTTTTTTTGCTCGCCGGCTTGATTTTGTCTCAATAGCGCTCGATGTTGTCATTGATGACTGTAGCACTCTAATTGCTGTTATAATTGTTATTATTATTATCTACACAAAACCAACAAACAAATTATCAATTCAATGTATTTCTTTCCAATATTTATCTAGCCTATTCTTGAAACCTTATATATGTACATTCAGTAGGCTTATCCTTCTTTAGACTAAATTGCCGAATTTTGGTAAATTTGGACTTCATACTGTGCTCACCGGTTGGATTTGGTTCCATTGTGTTCAATATTGTCATGGACAACAGTAGCGCTTTTCTTAGTAACTTATTTCTTCAGTATGAGGTTTGTTTATATGAGCGATAATTTAAGATTACAGAAAATTCGATTATAGTTATGGAAATTATTTAATTTAAGTACTCCCGGAAGAGGAAATGGATGATTATAGTGGCATTCTAGTTGCCACCTTAAGATAGCGATCATGAACAATTATGTCTTTTAGTGATCAAGATCTGGTTTTAGATCATATATAATCACAAGTTATTCAGTTTTAACTTACTCCCTTTAAATCTGATGCATAGATGATTTGAATAGATTAGAGCTTCTGCCTCTCTTTACTCATAGTTTTAATGCGACTGCGTAATTTTAAACTGTAAATTATTTAACTATTTTTCACTTATATCTAAATTATCATCAAATTATATTTCTAAATCATTTTTAGACAAATCAGAGGAGAGTTTATTTCGGCCCGTAAATTACAGCTTGTAATTGGCTTGTTATGGCGGCGAAGAATTTAGCGAATGAGAATGACTCGCAGCACTTCTGGTTCACTACAGAGATACAGCACATGATGTATGACTCGGTTTATATCATTTAAATTTTTTGTGTTAGCTGATATATTCAGATGTCACTTTTGATTCTTTAAAACAAATTTATTCTTTCATTGTGTTCCTCCAAAACTAATCACTTTAAGTGATGCAGTTGATAGCACATTATCTGGCAGAGTCACCTATGAGCATTCTTGAATTCTCGTTTGTCGACTGACTGGAGATGTGATTGTGATATTCACTCAGCAAACCTCACCACTCTCTATTGCAGAATTTTATTGCTCCTGGTTTCTCTGCCACAGTTATCATCAGTCAGCCACCTGAAGCAACCCATACTCAGGCTGTGATAACATGACATTTCCCCACTGCTTTTGAAAAGATAAACTGATAAGATAAACTATGTCCAGTTCAGTCAAATGATAAGAGCATCATCAGGCGATTATATTTTGAAAATCTTCAAATGAATGTAACCTTTTCTTTTTGGTTTGCTTGTTATTGATGAGATGCTAGTAAAGGAATTAGTCTAATGACTGATTTGAGCTTTTCATTGGAGGACTGATTGATTGATATGAGCGATTGATTGATTGGTACGAGCATTTTATTGATTGATTGATATGATCGTTTCATTGATTGTTTGGTACGAGCATTTTATTGATTGATTGATATGATCGTTTCATTGATTGATTGGTACGAGCATTTCATTGACTGATTGATATGAGCGTTTCATTGATTTATTCGTACGAAGATTTTATTGATTGATCTGAGCATTTCATTGATTGATTGGGTGTTTTATTGATTGATTGATATGAGCGTTTCATTGATTGATTGAGTGTTTTATTGATTGATTGATTTCAGGCATGGGTTTGGTGACTGCGCCAATCCTCTTGTAGAATCTGCGGCACTCATAGAAAGTATCGTCTACAAACAAATGATTCTACTCGTCAGTTCTCTTCATTTCTTTCTCGGCTTAAATCGCTAGATGTTATTAAACTTACACTGAGCTTGGAATCTGATAAATTAGGTTTTAGTTCACTTGTGTTGAGTGTGGAAGCTGATCATCATCATCTTCCCTCGAGTCAAGGTTTAATTGTAGTCGGGATTAAAAGACTTTTGTAGCTATTTGTAGAGCTTTGTCAGTCACAAACCGAATGTCTTCTCTGACGTTGGTTTAGATCTTATGTTCTGTCACCTTTTACAACACATGCAGTCCACTGTTGATCTATTCTTCAGCAACCGGGAGATATCAAGGGTAGAAGCTGAGAAACATAAGTTTAGCACTGAAGGCAATGGAAGAGAGTTTACAATAAATTGAAACAGTGAAACTTAGCACTGTGTAGATTGTGTGTGTATGTATGTGTGTGTGTATGTTTGTGTATGTATATGTGTGTGTATGTATATGTTTATATGAGTGTGTATATTTGTGTAAGTGTGTGTATGTGTGTGTGTGTATGTAATACAGCTGCAGCAGATAGAGGATGTGTCCATACAGAGAGGAGTGAAGATGATTGGTCTAGAGTGTGTGTGTGTGCATATATGTGTGTGTATGTATGTATGTGTGTATGTATGTATGTGTGTGTGGCATACAGCTGCAGCAGATAGAGGGCGTGTCCATACAGAGAGGAGTGAAGATGATTGGTCTAGAGTGTGTGTGTGTATATATGTGTGTGTATGTATGTATGTGTGTATGTATGTGTGTGTGTATTGCAGCTGCAGCAGGTAGAGGGTGTGGCCGTACAGAGAGGAGTGAAGATGATTGGTCTAGAGGATTTCATATTCTTGTTGAGGAAAGACAAGGTGCTCTTAATTATTGGATATAAAGTTATGACTCATCATTAGATTAGATACAAAGCTATGACTCATCATTAGATACAAAGCTATGACTCATCATTAGATACAAAGCTATGACTCATCATTAGATACAAAGCTATGACTCATCATTAGATACAAAGCTATGACTCATCATTAGATACAAAGCTATGACTCATCATTAGATACAAAGCTATGACTCATCATTAGATACAAAGCTATGACTCATCATTATATACAAAGCTATGACTCATCATTAGATACAAAGCTATGACTCATCATTAGATACAAAGCTATGACTCATCATTAGATACAAAGCTATGACTCATCATTAGATACAAAGCTATGACTCGTCAGTAGATACAAAGCTATGACTTATCATTAGATACAAAGCTATGACTCATCCTTAGATACAAAGCTAGGCCTCATGCTTAGGCACACCATGAAGATATTATAGGTTTATATACTGTTGTAGGGTAAGTTGAAGAGGCTCTATCAGTACATAGAGTTCAAGGACATTAAGACAGCCGCTGTCAAGGGACTGAGCATTGAGGAGACAGAGTCAGATGCAGCAGCTCTCGCTGAGCTAGGTTAAATACCTAATTACTACTCACCTAATTAACTAATTAATTGCTTCCATTTGATGGAAACATTTAGATAACACTCATTCTAGATGCAGGACCTTTAAAGGTTTGGTGATTTCTCTAGGTGACTTCGGATGGTTGTTGATGGTGTATGCTGTGATATATCATCGCGATCATCATCCCTTGAATCCCAGACCCTTCACTAGGCATATTTGTATCCTGACCCTTAACCAGGGTCAGGATACAAATAGACTGTCTCATATCCTCTCTGTCCTACACCACACCACCAGCCAATCCACTATTTGAGACTTTTCCATTCGTTTAAATTTTTTTAGCAATTTCTGAATAAGAGGAACTGCTTATGAATGATTGGTTGATTAGGGAAGCTGATAATGATTGTTTGATTGATTAAATGAACTGACAATGAGTGATTTATTGATTGGTTGATTAGAGTAGCTGCTAATGATTGATTGATTAGAGAAGCTGCTAATGATTGATTGATTGATTAGAGAAGCTGCTAATGATTGATTGATTGATTAGAGCAGCTGCTAATGATTGATTGATTGATTAGAGAAGCAGGGGCCGATGAGGAGGCGTATAAAGACATTCAGAGAGATGTTGTCGGTGATTGATGTGACGGGAGAGTTGACGACCTATGTAGACAACAACACGGACGATGAGATCAAGCTTGCACGCAAGATTGTAGGAACTGATTGATTAACTGTTAGCGATATATCGAAACGTGGTTGACTGAGAAAGTGATAAAACATGATTTATTGAGAATGTGATAAAATGTGAGTGACTAAGAATGTGATAAAACGTGATTGATCGAAAACGTGGTTGACTGAGAATGTGATAAAATGTGATTTATTGAGAATGTGATAAAACGTGATTAATCGAAAACGAGATTGACTGAGAATGTGATAAAATGTGATTTATTGAGAATGTGATAAAACGTGATTGAAAGCGTGATTGATTATGAATGTGATAAGACATGTGAATAATTGAGAATGTGATTAAGAATGTGAATAATGAAAAATGTGAATGATTAAAAATCTGATTGATCTATAGTTCAACCGCGACAATTTAGCATTATATTCACTCAATCATTCATTCTTTGAATCATTCATTCATTAAATTGTTAATTCATTCATTGAATCATTCATTCATTCATTGAATCATTAATTAATTAATTCATTCATTAAATCATTCATTCATTCATTCATTCACTATTTACCTGTCTACAGAGAGCTGAGCTGATGACACGTAACATGGACTCGAGGGAGTACGCAGACTATTGTGAGGCCAGGCAGGCTAGCTTTGGTTTGTTCTTTACTCACTATAATAATACAGGTTTAACGTCCGTTTCCTCATACAAGGATGATGTCATGGACGTCAATATACCCGCAGACTATTGTGAGGCGAGACAGGCTGGCTTTGGTTTGTTCAGCTTTTTATTCACTAGTATACCTGCCTTCTATTTCTGCTTCATTCAGCTAGATAGAGAGTCTATGCTCATACTGATGACTGTTTATTTGTAGCTTGATCTATTTGCTTATGTTCCTGTGTTGATTCATGATACAAATTAATAAACACAGTTCTCTCTCTCTGTCTCTTTCTCCCTCCCTCTCTCTCTCCCTCTCTGCTTCTATTCATTTCACTGGCTTAATACTGCTGTTGATCTTTAGAAGTCTAAATCCTTGTCATTTACTTGTGATAAGTATTTTTGCTCTCTTGGTGAATGACTGATTAATTGATTGATTGATTGACTGATTAATTGACCAATTGATTGACTGGCTGGTTTAGCACCTCGCTACAAGAGTCTGAAGTTTAAGGAGTGGATAGTGACAGAGAGTGTGATAGAGCTAAAGCTCAACCCATTTGCTCAGGAGGCTCTGTGCTACATGGCCTATGAGACAGTGGCTCAGGTATGTAGAGATCTGTCTTGACGCTCTCACTGACTGGGAGAAGTTATAAGTGTAGTTGTGACTGCTACATGTAGATTGAGCTCTCTCTGCGTGCTTCACAGCCTATCACTGGCTGGAGCCAGTGGCGAAGTCAGTAAGATACTCGACCGTGGATCAGTAGGTGCGGGTTCAAATCCTGGGCTCCATTTTTAATCATATCATTGCTATTGATTGCGCCAATCGGCAGCAAGCTCCGATACAAGATTAACCTTCCATTGGCCCAAGGGGATATCCATCATATGTTGACTGGGCTTTGAACACAGGCCACTTGTATCCGAGGCGAACACTCTAACCGTTACGCCATATCCCCTCTCAATAGTGTTCTTACTCTACCGCTCTGATGTATTAACTCATTATGTCTTTGTCGGATATGTCATCAGATAGTAGACATGGCGCTGATAGTGAGAAGAGACAGGAGATCTTGTGATCCTTTCACTCACCAGATGTCAGCTGCTACGTGTGATCTGTCAGGAGTCAACACAAGCTCTGAGCTGCTGGTAACAGCTGCTTATATCTTACCACTGTATTGTAACACAAGCTAAGAGCTTCTGGTAACAGCTGCTTACATCTTACCACTGTATTGTAACACAAGCTAAGAGCTGCTGGTAACAGCTGCTTACATCTTATCACTGTATTGTATCACAAGTTAGAGCTGCTGGTAACAGCTGCTTACGTCTTACCACTGTATTGTATCACAAGCTCAGAGCTGCTGGTAACAGCTGCTTACATCTTACCACTGTATTGTATCACAAGCTAAGAGCTGCTGGTAACAGCTGCTTACATCTTAACGTCTTTGGTAGACTGCGTCAAGACTTGTTTCAAATAGTTACCATTGTAAAATTATTATTTAAAGTATGATATTTGACAAAGTGCGTGTGAAGCAGACTTATCGAAGAGATAAAGATAGAGAGATTTGCTGCATTTAAAAAATATGCGCATGTGCAATAATTTATACTTTTGTTGATTGATTGTTTGCATAGTCGATTGGTTTGCTTACTGAATACTTGATGAGTGTTTAATTATTTGATTAGTACTTAATTTATTGATTGTTTGATTGGTTGATTCATTGATGGTGTTGATTGTTTGATTGATGATAATGCAGTCGAGTTCAGAGGCCATACAGCCATGTGATATTGAGGAAGCCTTGAGACGTTACTATCAGCCTATAGGACCATTCAGTGACTTCTCTGTGAGTTGTATGATCTATATGATCATTCTATGACTTCTCTGTGAGTTATATGATCTATATGACTTCTCTGTGAGTTGTATGATCTATATGACTTCTCTGTGAGTTGTATGATCTATATGATTTCTCTGTTAGTTATATGATCTATATGACTTCTCTGTGAGTTGTATGATCTATATGACTTCTCTGTGAGTTGTATGATCTATATGACTTTTCTGTGAGTTGTATGATCTATATGATTTCTCTGTGAGTTGTATGATCTATATGATCATTCTATGACTTCTCTATGAGTTGCATGATCTATATGATCATTCTATGACTTCTCTATGAGTTGTATGATCTATATGATGATTCTCTTACACAGAGTTATTTACGAGTTCTCTACACATGTACATGTGTATGTTATCACAACTTGTACTGATGTAAACTTTATATTACAAGTATCTACTTGTTACATTGAATTGTCTTCTAATGATTTATTTCCAGTATATACTAAAATATTCTTTCAGTTCTGGTTTTGTGTTTTAGTGTAGTCTATTGTATTTTATTGTATTGTGTTTTATGGTATTGTACTTTATTATATTGTTTTTGCAGAAATCGCCTTTGATATCTTCATCTACCTATCTCCTGTGCACATAACCCAGGTGATGAGTGATTTACCAGTCACTGTCTATCTGCCTAACGAGTGTAGTGGCACTGGTCGGATATTATCTGCAATTATCTGCCCATCTGTGTATGACGCTCTCATGACATCCTTACTACTCTATATGACTGTGAATGAGGTCACATGGACAACAATGAGGTCACGTGGGCAACAATGAGGTTATGTGAGCCACATTGAAGTCACGTGGCTAACAATGAGGTCACGTGGGCAGCAATGAGGTCACGTGGGCCACATTGAGGTCATGAGGACAGCAATGAGGTCACGTGGACAACAGTGAGGTCACTTGATCAATAAAGCTTATGACAAGAGGTGTGCACATACGAGAGCTGTGCTACGGGTCTACTGAAGTGCCATTGCCACAGTTGTCGATCAGCATTTCAAGTCTTAAGCGTAATTAACAGCTAAGCAAGAGGTCATAATTTTATTTTTCCTCTGAGTCAAGTTAAGATGTCAATCCTTGAAGTCCACCTATAGCACAAGCTAATGATCTAATGCGAGGAGGTCCTAAACATAATTAATAAGATAGATATGTCTAGATATGTAGTGATAAGTATTGATATGTATGGATATGTATAGTTATGACTAGATATGTCTAGTTATGTCTAGATATGTCTAGTTATGTCTAGATATGTCTAGTTATGACTAGATGTGTCTAGATGTGTCTAGTTATGACTAGATGTGTCTAGTTATGTCTAGATATGTATAGTATGACTAGATTTTCCTAGATATGTCTAGTTATGTATAGTTATGTCTAGATATGTCTAGATGTGTCTAGATATGTCTAGATATGTATAGATATGTCTAGGAATACAATTATATTGTACATCGACCATTCTAACAATGACTGTGCGACTTTTGGGATTAGAAATAGAGAAGCTGTTGAGAGAGAGAGAGAAGAGTGACAGAGAGTGAAGAGAGAAAGAGAACTATTGCATTAGATGTAGGTATGATATGGGCTTAAGACGTATATTAACATTCTGTATATTTTACGAGTAACAGTGTGCTAGATTTTTCTGTATAATGTGACACTTGATATTCACTGCTGTATAAGTTCCATTGAATTGTGTTTAAATTTTACTTTCCTACAGCTTTCTGATAAAACCTAGGAACCAATGTTATAAATGTGTTCTGATAACTAATGACCATAGCTTATAACCACTGAACCGTGTTTTCAGACGTGTTAACTAACATTTTCTTCCAGCTATTTTTGGATACTTCACATACTGTCAATCTCTTTAGACGATTTGATCCCTGACGAGTTCTTTGGATTGAGAATCTGACGGTAAATTCTAAGTAATTAATTAAATCAAGGATTGTTTTTATATCTTCTCTACAATAAACAGGTTACCGTGCATCTCGAGTTTGATCTCTCTACAAATAATTGTAGTGTTGTGAGACAACAGAGATTGAGCATTGTGAGACAACAGCATTTTATATAAATATCTACATATATAACATCATTAGATTAATTTAATGCACTGTCATAGAGGGTATAGCGCCTCCTGTTGAACGTCTCTTAGTAAATGATGCATTGAGAGGTGACATGTCCAGCTAATCGTGTTCATCGAGCTGTTTCTAGTCTTGGCTGTGTTTGGTTGTTGGCTCTAATTGTTGTTGTTCATACGTTTAGTTTTGTTACACTCGTTCGTTTTGAGACGTTACCATCATTCTAGACATTTAGAATTCTAACCGAGGAGTCCGCAGTAACAGTCCTATCAGAGTCATTTGACGTTTGGTGCGTCATGGTGTGCTACGTTGTTTTAGACTTCATAGCAAGTCTTGTGATGGTTTATTGGTCAAGTCTTGTGGTGGTTTATTTATCAAGTCTTGTGGTGGTTTATTTGTCAAGCCTTGTGATGGTTTATTTGTCAAGTCTTGTGATGGTTTATTTGTCAAGTCTTGTGATGGTTTAATTATCAAGTCTTGTGATGGTTTATTTATCAAGTCTTGTGCTGGTTTATTTATCAAGTCGTGTGATGGTTTAATTACCAGGTCTTGTGGTGGTTTATTTGTCAAGTCTTGTGATGGTTTATTTGTCAAGTCTTGTGGTGGTTTATTTGTCAAGTCTTGTGGTTCTTTAATTGTCAAGTCTTGTGCTGATGTGTTGATCTTTGCAGAAGCTTCTTTTCTCAGAGCTTTCGCTGATCCAAACTTATTCTTGAGAGTTGTATTGATTCTGGAGAGTCGATCATTTATCCGCTCTGCTTGTTTGACAGGCTGCCCGTCATCTGTCAAACTCCTCTCACTTCCTTTTAACTCCGCCTCATTCACAGCCGTTTTCTCATCAGTGCTAGTTGAAAGAGCTTTTGATTGAGGTTCGTCTTTCAGCCCTTCGTCTTGCTTCATTCCTATTTGTTTAATGGACTCAGGTTGCTTGTCTCGTGACGCAGCTACTGCTCTCAGCTTCCCAGCTAGCTCAGCTGCTTGCTGTATGATTGGCTCCACCTGGTTAACTTTAAGCAGCAGTTCGGTAGTAATTAACTGCGAACTAGTAACATCTGTATGTTTAGATTCTTTTTCGAGACTGCATTGAGGTGGGGAGGCTTTTAGTTCCACTGGTTCTTCTATGTTGACTTGACGCTGTGTGTGACTGCTGGGATGTTCTTCCTCAGGTTCTCGTGACTCCTCCGCCACTGACTGTTCTTTCACAGCTCGGTGCTTGGATTCTGATGATCTCTTCTGCTCTTTAACGAGTTCTTGATGCGGTTCAGCTGAGGTCTCCGCTGTGAAGACTATGAGAGGCACTGAAGAGGCTGATGTCGTCACCGCAGACTGTTGATGTTCCTCTTCCCGTATTCCATTTACCACGTGATGTTGAGAACTCCTGGAGGGTCCACCTAGCTCTGCTGACTTACAGCCTGCATGTAGACCACTAGTGTTTAACCCAGCCGCCCTCGCCCTAGTCTCTGAATCAGCCTTCAATGCTCTCAAACGATCCTGATAGGAAGGTTGTGGGTTGATTTGCTTCTTTACCTTGAGATCTAGTGCAGTAGGTCTCGTAGTTTTACTATTTCTTATTTGCTGGCAACTGGAGATATAAATTGAAGAACTGAACACATGTCTACACTGATCTTTAATTATAGTCTTGAATCTTTGAAAATGTAGAACAAGAAGACTTGTCCAGAACTCAAAAGATCCGATGATGTTGTTTTCACGGTAGACTTGCTCAAACACTTCGACGGCCTCTCTGACCCAGCCCACCTGCAGGCACGCGTAGCCCAGGACAGCCCAGTCGCTAGTACTCGAGGAGCTCCAGGCTGTGTGGTACAATTGAATAAGAGCGTCCTCGGCCTCTTCTCTCAGGTTGATCTCCATGTAGCACAGCACGGCTAGGAACCCCGCCAGTGCCTTGGCGTCCAGTGCCAGGCTCTCTTCATCAGAGAGGCTCTGTAGCTGTGGTGGCAGCAGCACGGTCTCGATGCCGTGGTAGATAACTTGTGTCGATCTACCTCGAGAGCTGAATACTAGAGGTATAGCGGTAAGTAGAGCATCTACAAGCTGGCTCTGGGTGTACTTGAAGAGAGCGTACTGAACGGACACCGCTGAAGTGGTATCCAGTCTCATCGCTTCCTCGTAGTACTCCTCTGCTTGCCTGAGATGTTCTTCGATCTGATCTGTGCTGAGTAGAGCTTTAGTGTGGCACAGGATGGCGAGGCCTGCCATAGCTTCTGATATCTCGTTGGATTGACCCGATGTCATGTGGGTATCAATGTGTTCAAACTCATCATCATCTTGTAACTCATGACGTTCTTGCTCTGTCATTCCAAAGTTCTTCAACAAATCTTCTGTACCGTTCTTTATAGAACTTATCAGGTCGCTCTGTAATGGTTCATTATTTGATATCGTGTACATGAAGCTGTTAGAACATCTGATTGCTTTCCTTATCTCAGCCTCTAACTTCCTGTCTCCAAAGAGATCACAGTACTCTAGAGACTCTTGGTAATACCTGACAGCTGCTGGTTCATCACCCACAGCTCTGTGACTGTCAGCCAGTGCACACAACACAGCTACCACTTGTCTATTGTCCAACTCTCCGCTGCTTGCCCTGGTCGCCATGTTCCTACACAGTATCAAGTACGACACGGTCTTGTCAAACATGCCTAGCTGCAGATAGGCGTTTCCTAGGAGATAGAGAGCTTGCACGATGAACCAGTGGCTGAGTGGATCAAGGTCAAGTAGTCGACCTCCATACAGCCTGACATAGAGAGTGAAGGAGCTGATAGATCTTCGGATACACTTGTGATGTTGTGCCAACCTGTTGTAGCATAGACTGAGCATACACTGAGACCACGCCCCCTCTAGATCTCCGGCCTCTGATTGGTCGCGCTGTCTCAGCTGATGAGCTGTCTCATACATTGTCGCCGCCCTGATGAAGTTGCGCAACAAAAAGTTGAGCGTGCCTATCATGCACAGAGCATGGGCGTTCATTGGCATCAGCTGTGTGCCGCTACCAGGTACACGCTGAAACAGACTCACCGTTCTTTCGTACAACGCCAGAGCTTTCTCCAGCTGACCAGATATAACATAGCAGTCAGCCAGACTGATGAGAACATTGACGTGCAGTTCTACCTGAGCTGCAGGCGGGATCGACTCGGCTCTTTCCAGTCTGTCCAACAACGACAAGGCGTTTTTGTACGAGGAGATAGATTCCTGGGTACATAGTGAATATTCATCTTCCTCGTCGTCACTATCCTCATTGGAAACATCTACTTTCTTGATATCATTTGTAGTTAAATCCTCCTGGTGTAGATCTTCATCTACAGCATGTTGCTTGGCTAGCTTCATGACACGCGTCATCAGCAGATCTTGTCTGTAGTCGGGCGCTAGAAGAGCGTTGCCCTGCTTGAAAGAGACGCCACTGACTCTGAACATATCTCTGCGCTCCTCAATCGTATCTGCTGGGCCACTGACGGTTATACGACCTCCATACAGCGAGATACACTCCTCCAGTAGCTCCACCCCCATGGGCGTGTCTCCTAGCCGACACTTCATCACACCTATGTTGAGGATTATCTCTGATATGATCTCGATGCGATGAAGCTCTGGCGGGAACTCGAGAAATATTCCCAGAGCAAACTTGTACAATTCACAAGACTCTCTAGCGAATCCGTCAGCGCTCAGGGACTCAGCCACCTTCATGGCGGTGTAACCAATTGTCTGACACAGCTTCGCCTCGTTCAGGTAGCGACTCTCTCCCAGTTCCGTGGAGTAGCCTAGCGGCACGTCTGTCTCGAGGGTCTGCAGATTTCTACATTTCTCTGTCAGAGGAGAGAGCTCTTCGATACCGGGAAGATGAACAGACACCGTTTGCGACCTTTTATTTGTTGTACTTTTATTTTGCCTCCAAAGAGTCAGAATTCCATGTAGGATTTTCCCCCGATGATCTAGTCCACTTGGCATGGCTTTATTAACACGAAACGTTATAGGCTTCCCTTCAAATCTAGGTGACTCTTTATGAACATTGTCACTTGAACACGGCATGTTGACTGGTTGAGAAAATTGTGATGATAAAGTTGTGCGACCATTTCTTGGGGACTCTACACACATTGGATGATTCGTATCGTTCATACTTCCTGGTTCTGACACCGAGCGAGACATTCCAGCAGAGCTGTGTTCGTCTGGAGAGTGTTCAGCACGTGCAGATGGACAATTGCTAGCATAGCGACTTGGAGCTTGAATGGTTTTACCGAATCTGGAATTAATTTGAGGAATTGAGAGAAACTGTGAGGATGTGTAGTTTACATCCCTGTGATCACTACTACTTGATCTTCCACTGCACGAGGCTGGAACGACTGAACTGACTGGAGGAAGTATTCCACTGGTGTGGACAGCACATGGAAACAGTCCAACTTCCAGTGTCTCGTAGCTGTCCTCTTCATCGGACTCGCTATCGTAGTGTTGAGACTCTGCTGTGCTGGAGAGCCGATCAAGCGTGAAGCTCGAGTGGCTTTCACTCAGCTCTCCGTATAGTGAGCCATCTGCTATCGACTGACTTTCGAAATACTCGCTCTCATCTTCGAAACGAATGGCGTCTTCGAAAACGTTGACGAGGTCGAGGTGGTGTAAGCTGCCTGGAGTGAGGCGAGCCACTACCTCTGAGGCAAGGCGCTTCTCCAACTGATCGCGAGGAATCTGCTTATATACTCTGTCGTACCGCTCCCAGACACCTGATGACGCTTCGCTGACCAACTTACGAATGGCTTCCTGAACCTTGCTGTAGTTGATCTTACACTTGGTCTGCTGCAGCATCAAGCTGTTCATGTCGTTCTGTGGCTCGTATTCTATGACAGTTGACTTGGAGATGTCTACCTGAATGCGTTCTGCTTGGTTGGGTTTTGTTGCGGAGGCTATGATGGCTGAAGAAGCTTGCTGGGGTTTCAGTCTCTTGACGGACTGTAAGAGGAAGTTGTGAAGCCAGGCGCTGTCGAAAGATCTATGAGATCTGGGTGCTGGGTACTGCGTGCCTGGCTCTGATATCACTGTCCCTGCTAGGGTACCACTAGCTGTACTGCCTCTTATCATCGAGTAGTTGGACATTTCTTTCAGCGAGCTAATGCCGCTTAACATGACATCTCTAGTTCTATCCTCTCCACTTGACTGTACACAAAACTTTAGAATATTTTCTCTAATATCGTTCTTGAGACACTCCTCCAAGAGTTTGACCTGCATGAGAGACCTGGCGGTTATCTGCTGGAAGTGCTTGATATCATCGACAATCTTCTTGTGGTTGAGATTGTCTCTGAGAGCTGCCACGGCGAGGTTGTGGCTCTCATCTTCTAGGTCCTGGTGTGGCTGACCTCTGTGACTTAGCTGATCTGCTGCTCTCCTAGCCACGTCCATAGCCTCGCTGTATAGCAGCAGCGAGTGGAACATCCTCCTCAACCATTCCATCTCCTTGTGGCCCACGTGTCTACTTAATCGACTGTTCACTTCACCCAGGCCAAATAATGCTTCAGCCGCTAACCTTCAACACAGCATTAATGGTCATATAATTCCTAAACAGTGCCTAATCTTTTCATCGTTTATATTATTGACGATATGTATCTCTGCCCGGATTGGATTTGTGACGAGAATCTCGCGGATTGGAATTTGGACTATTTGCTTATGTGGAATTAAAGTGCGTTGAATTCCCACTCAAATATGTGCCAGGTCTAGAATATAGTCTCAGTGTTAGAGAACTAAAAACTAATTATTGAGATTGTTTACCTGTCTATTTGATGGGTGAAGTAATCAGGTGAATGTTTTCTTACCTGACTTATCTAACCTCTCAGATCTAGGTGATGAGAGTGTTCACCTGTGGTGAACTAATCAGGTGAATGTGTTCTTATCTCACTTATCTAATCTTTCACCTCTGGATGATGAGGATGTTTACTTGTCTAGTTGAGGGGCGTAGTAATCAGGTGAACGTTTTCTTACCTGAATTATCTAAGTTGTCATCTCCAGTTGATGAGGATGTTTACTTGTCTAGTTGATGAGTAAAGTAATCAGGTGTACGTGTTCTTATCTGATTTATAAGTCCTCACCACCTAGATATGAGAGGTTAGATAATTACCTAACCTATCACCTCTAGTTGATGAGAATGTTTACCTGTCTACTTGATCAGACTGCTGTGTGGAGCAGCTAAGACGCCTCAGCACATCAATGAAGCACTGCTCGGCGTCCTGTAGCTGCAGTCTGTCCAGTGATCTCCTAGCTCTCTCCAGCACGTCCTGCACGGGCTCCTGCAGGTTGGCTCCACTGATGACCTCCACACGACTGCTGGCTGGGCGGATCACAACCATTCTGCGTCTACAACGACATCGATGCGTCTTTATATCGCTGGAAAGATAATTTATCAAGTACGAGATATCCAAAATTCATATTTAATGCTTTTCGTAGGCTGAGCCGGTGTCTTGTTGGCAAGTTGTTCGAGAACGCATCAGCAGGTGAAACGTTCAAATCCAGTGCTCTCCCCGCGTCACTGACATGCTATTCGAGCAGGAAATTGGTTTTAGCTTTAGTCACTATCATTTGTGAGCAAGCAGTCTCAGTTCTTCGTTATAGCTAGTAGTAATACTTGCTAGTTAAATAACTTTTCATCTCTTGTTGACAACGGCTTGATACACTCGTCAAACCCTAAGATCTCGTGGCAGTGTGCTGTATGGCTCTTATGAGTCAAGTTGATCTTTAGTGACTCGTGTTTATGGTTGTTAGGAGTTGTTCTAACCCTTGCTGGTCATTGATAAGTGAAGAGTCTAAGAGCATCGTACAGACAGATAAAAAGTGAAGCACCATGTGGAACATAATGTACTTACATTTTCTGGAATCTTCTGTAGCTATCCGATTCTATACTAATTTAAATTTCTAATTCCAGCGAGATGATTTGTTTCGATTATACAGTTAGACCTAATTGAATGTAGAAATGAAGGCTGCGTGACTCGCAGGTTGTTTATAAAGACGACCACTGATTGGACACCACGGAACAGAGCTCAGGAATCTGTAGTCAATTCTTCATGCATCAATGCCTGCCTCTGATAGAACGACTATCTGCTCGACAGTCACGAATTTACCTTCTTTCAGAACCTATCAAGAGGCATCGAACCTACCACACTTTCATCTCTTTATCCAAATCGTTCTCTATAAAATTGTGACACGTTCCAATTGCTTTAGGTATGAGGAAAGCCGACATTAGGGTCTAGCATGGAGCCTTAAGTCTAAATTAACTAAATTGATTAGATCACAACAGCCCGTGCTGGTTTGAGGCTGAACGAAGTCACTCTAGTGCTATGGATGTATATCTATACAAATCACTATCATAGGTGTCTGCACGTCTTGACTTTGTGCTGTTATAAATTGTTGATTTTTGTGTTGATCCAAGCATGTAAACTTTGCCTTCATTTTAGTCATATTAAAATTTTACATTTTGCTGATCACAGAGCTCAAAATGATCATGGTCTTCCTCTTGTCGTGTTGATGATAGGATTGGTCTCTAATTAGTCTTGGTCTTCCTCTTGTTTGTGCTGACCACAGAACTGATTCCTAATTGCTCTTTGTCTTGCTCTTGTCGTGTTGATTACATAGCTGATCTCTAATTTATCTAGGTCTTCCTCATGTAGTCACCTATCATCTCTGCTACTTTACTGTACACATACAAGCTGGTCAACAACTGGCTGAAAGTTATTTTTCTTTCAAAAGAAATTAATTATGCGTTGCTTTTTTAAGGAAACTGTGTTGGTCTACTTTGTGATGATCTTCAACGGGCATAAAAGAATTCAGTAAACAAACAAAATCTGATTGAATATCTTCCTAGAAGTTAAATCGACTGCCTATGATTCTACTGCCTATAATTTTACTGTCTATTGGTTTTACTGCTTATTGGTTCTACCTTGGCTGGAGCCAGTGTCGATGTCGGTAAGCTATTCGACCGCTGGTCAGTATGTGCGGGTTCAAATCATGGGCTTGCCCGTCACTGATGTAACTTTCGAGTGAGGAAACTGACGTTAACATTAGCTTTAGCTTTTCTCTGCTTCATCCTATGATTCTACATAAGCGTCGGTCTATTAATCTGCATTCAATATCAGATCATAACGCATCAGATACATGTAGGCCTATATCTAATATATCATATGACATATCAAATACCAGATCATAACGCATCAGATACATGTAGGCCTATATCTAATATATCATATGACATCAAAAATCAGATTATAACGCATCAGATACATGTAGGCCTATATCTAATATATCATATGACATATCAAATATCACATCATAACGCATCAGATACACGTAGGCCTATATTTAATATATCATATGACATATCAAATATCAGATCATAACGCATCAGATACATGTAGGCCTATATCTAATATATCATATGACATACCAAATATCAGATCACAAAATAATAACAGCAAAATATGGTCATTAACAAGCTTATTACACAGTAATAAGCTTGTGTTATCAGTCATTGTGATAAGCTTGTGCTATCAGTCATACTGATAAGCTTGTGTTATCAGTCGTACTGATATGGTTGTAGTTCTCAGTTCAGCATATCATTGATTGACTCTGACGGAGGAATGTGCGTGTAGATATTACAAGACAAACACTCGCTGATTCTACGAACAAACAGTTTTGTATGGCGCTCTAGTCAGACTGTGTCAATATTAACACGGCACCAATAGCGCTATAATAGCTCCGATCAATTGTAATGTCGATCAACCCAAGTCTATCAATTCCTGAAACTCTACAAGTCTAACTATAACCACTTCTGGAATCATAATTGATAAACTGTTCCAGTTTTTAAAAGTGCAGCAGTGTTTTAGGCCAATTGTGAGGCCTACATCTGACTGCATTAAAATACAACTCAGTATAATAAATGAATACAACAAGACACCAGACAGCGAGCTATCTTAAATACGACATAGTTAATCAAATGATGAGGAAGTGTGAATAGAGAAACCAGATAACATATTGGTTAGTTGTTAAACTGCGCATCAGATAAAAAATTCCTTCTGTCAGTAGTCCTATATATACACGACCTAGCTTAATTTAAATATAGTTCTTCTCTAAGGAGTGCATTATATCATCATGGCTTGGCTGCACCTATGAGATGTTTATTTGTATAGCTTGTTGCTGAGTTGATAGAGGTTAGCAGTGTCTCTGAACTTTGGCACCCTCGTGTAGTAGCGCTGACTAGCATCATCATCGTCATAGTCGTCGCTCATCAGCTTGTTCCGCACTGTAGATGTTGGTGACGTCTCGCGCAGAGTTCTTATCTCTGACAACTCCTGCACCACGTACTGAAACGAGCATCTAGTCGATCTCCTACAACATAGCGTCAACATACAGGCTTAAACATCGACCTCCTACAACATAGCGTCAACATACAGACTTAAACATCGACCTCCTACAACATAGCATCAACATACAGACTTAAACATCGACCTCCTACAACATAGAGTCATCGTACAAGCTTAAACATCGACTTCCTAGAACATAGCGTCAACATACAGGCTTAAACATCGACCTCCTACAACATAGCGTCATCATACAGGCTTAAACATCGACTTCCTAGGACATAGCGTCAACATACAGGCTTAAACATCGACTTCCTAGGACATAGCGTCAACATACAGGCTTAAACATCGACCTCCTAGGACATAGCGTCAACATACAGGTTTAAACATCGACTTCCTAGAACATAGCGTCAACATACAGGCTTAAACATCGACCTCTTAGAACATACGCCATTACATTACGCTCTGTAATTTATTTGGTATGCGTATGTAATTTATTGTCATGCTCTCAATTAATTGTCATGCTATGCAATTGACTGTGTGTAATTTATTTGTCATGCTAATATCATTTATTTGTCATGCTAATATCATTAATATGTCATGCGTACTTAATTAATATGTCGAATTAATGAAGTTTAGTTTGAGAACATGAGGAGAATGAGTGCTCACTCTTTCCAGCATTGCTTCATCAGCTGATGGAGACTGGAGGGAGAGTTGGGCGGACATTGGGGGAGATCTCCGCTACAGATAGCCTGTCTGTACTGGTCCACTGTGTGGTCCTGAGTCACAAACACGTCCATGACAACATCTACTCTTTATTATATAGTTAATTATAAGTAGAATTTGTTAACACTCTTACTACAATAGTGACCTTAAAGTAATCTAAATTAATAAAAAAATAGTTAATTAATTATAAAATTAATTAATAAAATAAAATAAATAATAATAAATAATAATAATAATAAATTAATAAATAATTAATTATAATTTATTAATTAATTATTAATTAATTATTAATTAAATTTATTATTTAATTGATTCATTTATAGGAGACGAGCAAAGAAGAGCAGGGATGAGCAGAGATCTGCAGAAGTTGATGATGAAGAAGATGACGATGATGATGATGATGAAGATGTGTTTCTAGAGACAAACCTTGTAGGGTTGTTGACCTCTACTCAACGTCTCCCACATGAACAGTCCAAAACTCCAGACGTCAGTAGCAGAGTCAACAGTGTTGATGGTGATGATGACGATGATAATGATGATGATGATGATGATGATGATAATGATGTAGACAAACCTTGTAAGATTGTTGACCTCTACTCAATGTTTCCCACATAAACAGTCCAAAGCTCCAGACATCAGTGGCAGAGTCAACAATGTTGCTGGTGAGTGACGGGCGAGCCCAGGATTTGAACCCCGTACATGCTGATCCCCTGTCGAGTATCTTACCGCCTCCAGCCAGTGGTACTGCAAACTCTTAGAATAGCTGGGCTGCGCCCGTGGCTTGTTGCGTGTTGTACTACAACGGATCAGTAGGTGCAGGGTTCAAAACCAGTTCTTTCCCATTGAATGAGAGGAAACTGACGCTAAGCTTGGTATTTTGCAGCATTATAGCACTTGTAAGATATGACTCAGGTAATGCTATGATGCGAATGCTGTAATTTCTGGGGGGGTTAAATATTAGACACTACACTTTCATTTCTTTCCTCATTTTTAAAAATAGGAAAACATTAACAAACATGTAAACTTGGATCTAAAGCACTTTAGTCACCGACACATTCACAAACAACAACAACAACAACAGAATTAGAGTGCGACCGTCATTCATGACAGCATTTAGCACTGTGGTACCAAACCCAATCCTATGAGTGTGGGGTCCAAAAACGGTGCAGGCCAAAATCCGGGAGGTCAGTCCGAGGTAGAGTACTAGTGGAATGGTGGTTTACGTGCTTCAAAGCCTGCCCCACTCACCGGCTGTAATATAAGGTAATATTATGTAATGTAATGTAATCTACTAAGTCACCGAGACATTCATAAAGCCACTCACGGGTTGAGAGGCCTCGCTGACACCTAGGTTCCTGCTGAGCGCAAAGTCCGAGATCTTGGCCACCTGGCGAGCGCCAGACACAACGATCAGAACGTTCCTAGCGCACACGTCACCGTGCACAACAAGCCCCGCCTCCAGATACAATAAACCCCGCCCCACTTGCTCGTTGTATAGCAATATCTCGTCCAGTGACACGTCCCTGACAATATAGAGCATAGGTTCATGACAATATAGAGCACAGGTTCATGACAACATAGAGCACAGGTTCATGACAATAGAGAGCATAGGTTCATGACAATATAGAGCATAGGTTCATGACAACATAGAGCATAGGTTCATGACAATATAGAGCACAAGTTCATGACAACATAGAGCATAGGTTCATGACAATAGAGAGCATAGGTTCATGACAATATAGAGCATAGGTTCATGACAACATAGAGCATAGGTTCATGACAATATAGAGCACAAGTTCATGACAACATAGAGCATAGGTTCATGACAATAGAGAGCATAGGTTCATGACAATATAGAGCATAGGTTCATGACAACATAGAGCATAGGTTCATGACAATATAGAGCACAAGTTCATGACAACATAGAGCATAGGTTCATGGCAATAGAGAGCATAGGTTCATGACAATAGAGAGCATAGGTTCATGAAAATAGAGATCATAGGTTTATGACAATATAGAGCTCAGGGTCCTGTCAACTACGTTCATGACAACATAGAATATACAGTTAATGTGATTCTTTGATACAGAAGAGAATAATACTATTATAATTATGTTGCTGATAATATGATATTCTATAGTACATCTATGCATCTGGTCGTAAGAGATAAGCATGCGAATGGTTTAGAATTAATATTCGTGATAGAATGAAACAAATACGAGGGATAGGTAAAAGCACGAGATAGAGATATAGGCTGAGATAGATGGATAGATAGATAGATAGATAGAGAGAGAGAGAGATAGAGAGAGAGAGAGAACCTGTGTGTTTGTAGATATGTGTCTAGTCTACCCTGTGTAGACAGCTCCATGACAAGCGCCACTTTATATTCAGCTGTCAGACACAGGCCTAGCAGTTCTATGATGTATGGTGAGGTGAGTCCCTTCATTAACATTCCCTCCTCTCTCAGTGACCTCTATCAATCAATCAATCAATCAATCAATCAGACACAGGCCTAGCAGTTCTATGATATCAATCAATCAATCAATCGATCAGTCTATCAATCAATCAATCAATCAGACACAGGCCACGCAGTTCTATGATGTAAGGTGAGGTCAGTCCCTTAATTAGCATTCCCTCCTCTCTCAGTGACCTCTATCAATCAATCAATCAATCAGTCGATCAATCAATCAATCAATCAAGCAATCAATCAATCAAACACAAGCCGAGCAGTCCTATGATGTATGGTGAGGTGAGTCCCTTCATTAGCATTCCTTCCTCTCTTAATGACCTCTATCAATCAATCAATCAGTCAATCAATCAATCAATCAGTCAATCAATCAATCAGACACAGGCCTAGCAGTTCTATTTTGTAAGGTAATGTGAGTCCTTTCATTAGCATTACCTTCTCTCTTAATGACACCTATCAATTAATCAATCAATCAACCAATCAATCAATCAATCAAACACAGGCCGAGCAGTTCTATGATGTATGGAGAGGTCAATCCATTCATTAGCATTATTTCTAATGACCTCTATCAATCGGTCAGTCAATCAATCAATCAATCAGTCGATCAATCACTCAGTAAAGAACAACAACAAGGTCAAGAGTTCTGACCTCCCATGACCTCCACAGCGCTCCCTGATTTGACAGAGTCTTGACGGCCACTCTGATTGGCTGCTGTGATTCATCACGTTGTAAAGTAGCCTCGTAGACGCTCGCGAACTGTCCACGGCCAATCTCTCTCACACAACACAGCTCTGCCTCAGAGATGTTGAACAACGGCTCTGTCATAAACAATGCAATACGATACAATGCAATACAATAAGATACGATACATTACAGTATAATACAATAAAATACTATAAGATACGATACGATAAGATACGATACATTACAGTATAATACAATACAATACAATATGATACGATACGATATGGATATGATACATTACAATATAATACATTAGAATACAATGTAATGCAAAGCAATGCAATTTTATGCAATGCGATGCAAAGAAATGCAACGAAATGCAACGTGCCGCAACACAATACAATACAACGCAGTGCTACGCAATACAATACAATAAAATGCAATCTTGTACAATACAACGTTTGCTCAATACAATGCGTTGCATTGCATTGAGCTCACGTTTAATGTTAAAAACTGTACTGCAATGTGAAGCAATGAACTGCAATGTGAAGAACGTACTGCAATGATAAGAACTGTATTGCAATGTGAAGAACTGTACTGCAATGTGATGAACTGTACTGCAATGTGAATTGATTTACGGGTTTATTGATTGTTAGATTGATTGATTGAAGAACCTTCATAGTCTACAGTAGAATGGGAGGCGGCAGAAGACATCAGATCGATGTTCCTGTCAAAACTATCGATGAAGGTTTGCTTGGAGAGTTCTTTGTTGTACGCTCTATCTAAAGTCTGCTTCGCTGAGTCCACTCTATCCATCCCTTCATCATCATCTTCTATCTGTCCATGACAACATCTAGCATATCATGTGGGACGTCTTATACATGTACATGTATTCTTAGGGGCGGATCCAGGAATTTTGAAGGGGGGGCCCGAATATTTTTTTGAGCGTGTACACATTTTTTGCTTACGCCACACTTTCTTCGGGGCATGTGACGTAACCAGAAAAAATGCTGTGGGGGGGCGGGAAATTTTTCACTACTTCGCTCGGCTCACAGATACCGCCCTACCCCCCCCCGCCCCCAGTCATACCCGTACTAAAGTCTGGGGAAAACCTAAAATGCCTAAAATCCTACATTTGTTTTGAAAAAGCTGGCTAATTTTTTTCACCTTCGAAGAAACTCCGCGGATCTAGACAAATTGCAAAAGTGACCTAATTTTGGCGGTAGGGGGCTCTCCCAGCCATGGCTGTTTGCACCACTACTCCGGGACAGAGTTCACATTTTTTACTCAAACCCCTTTCTCCTCTTTTACAGTGGTTTATGTGAAAATTTAGAGCTAGTGAAACGATCAACCTTTATCGGCCCCCCATCCATATATACAGGTTTTCAAGTATAACCAAATATATAAGCCCCTAGTGGGGTCCACATTTGAAAAAATTCGAACTATAGTGGAACTGAGTGCCCTCTCGTACCCCCCCCCCCCCCCAACCACTACCCTTACAAACATATTTACACATACAAATTTTCATAGAAACAATGAAAATATAGTTTAATTTTTTTTTCGACGGGCCTAAGGAAGGGGGGCCCGCACTCTGGGCCCCCCTGGACCCGCCACTGTGTATTCCTACACAAGGGAATGTCATATATAATAAGCCTATACAGTACAGTACAGTACAGTTGTGTACAGTACAGTACAGTATAGTTGTGCACAGTTGTGTACAGTACAGTTGTGCACAGTACAGTACAGTTGTGCACAGTACAGTACAGTTGTGCACAGTACAGTACAGTTGTGTACAGTTGTGTACAGTACAGTACAGTTGTGCACAGTACAGTACAGTTGTCCACAGTACAGTACAGTTGTGTACAGTACAGTATAGTGCAGTTGTGTACAGTATAGTACAGTACAGCTTATACAGTCTGCTAATTGATGTACAGCTCTATGAAGTGCAGTACATTAGAGTACAATCATGTCCATGCTAGTCTTTTTCAACTTCATATCTTAACATGTGCAGTTATATGTTAAGCTATATTGAAATATCTCGACCCGGAAAGTGAAACTAATTAATAGCGAATAACAAACCATAGTGAGACGATCAAAGGAAGCCTTGACTTCGACTTCTGCGTGACGATTAAAGGAAGCCCCGACTGTTACACCAGCCTCCCGCTGTGTCCTAGGAGACTTCTTTTCATCTACACAACAACACTGGTGCTTAATCTATTGATTGATTGATTGATTGATTGATTAATTGTTTGATTGATTGATGGATTGATTAATTGATCGATCGATCGATCGATCGATTTGCTTGATTGATTGATTACTATTTAATATTATTTAAATATTTATTGCGATATTAATAATAACAATAATTATTATTAGTAGTAGTAGTTAAGAATGACAATATTAATTATATATGCATGCATGCATGCATATATATATATATATATATATATATATATATATATATTATATGATATATATATATATATATATATATATATAATAATTATTTTTTATTATAATTTAATATCGTTATTATTACCAATAGTATCATTATTATTAGATTTCATTTGTTAATTAATATTCCGGGTGTAAAGAACTTGAGTTTTGATAAAAACGATTCAAGCAATACGTGCTAAATCGCCGCCCGGCTACTCGAGGTCACCTAGCGGCTTAAAAGAATTGCTAAAGTAGGCTGCATTAACTCTTTGCAAAGTCATAAAAAGCCTTTGCCAAAGAAAAAAATCTCTCGCTTAATTTTCACTTGTTTGCTCTGCAATAAGCCTGCCTATACCATCAGTGAAGTCAACTCCATCGGGATTCTTATTATCCAACGTTTAATGGTCACCGCAAAAACTTCATAACCTAAAAGAACAGATCACGAATCCATTTTCTCAGAGGCGGCTAGTTCAACAGCTGCGCAGCTGTGATTGAAGTTGTACTTAGGTAAGTGTTCATCATATAATGTCAATGTCCCTGACGTCCCAAACAGACCACTTATCATCATCAACATCATAATCATCATCATCGTCATCAACATCGTCACCATCATCATCATCATCTTCTTCTTCTTCATCGTCGCCCTCATCATCATCATCATCGTCATCACAAATATCACTAGCACCATAGAATATATCTAACCTTTTAGAGTGCAAACAGTGTCATCTGTACATCCGTCACACTCGACATCATCAAACTGCTTAACTGTAGACTCTATCAACTGTAACAATCATACAATCTCTCAATCAACTCTAACAAACATATAATCTCTCTATCAGTTCTAACAATCATTCAATCTCTCTATCAAATATAACAATCATTCAATCTCTCTATCAACTGTTATAATCATACAATCTCTCTATCAACTCTAACAATCATAAAATCTCTCTATCAACTCTAACAATCATAAAATCTCTCTATTAACTGTAACAATCATACAATCTCTCTATCAACTCTAACAATCATACAATCACTCTATCAAACTAACTAACTAACTGGTAGATTACCTGATTTGATTGGTTATCAGATGCTTTAATTGATAGATTACCTGATTTGGTTGATTGATTATCAGCTGATTTAACTGATAGATTAAGTGATTTGATTGATTATTTTATCGCATGATTTAACTGATAGATTTCCTGATTTGATTGATTGATCAATGCACGATTTAACTGATAGATTTCCTGATTTGATTGATTGATTATCGCATGATGTAACTGATAGATTACCAGATTTGATTGATTGATTATCGCATGATGTAACTGATAGATTACCAGATTTGATTGATTGATAATGAGCTGATTTAACTGATAGATTACCTGATTTGATTGATTGATTATCAGATGATTTAACTAATAGATTACCTGATTTGATTGATTGATTATCAGATGATTGAACTGTGAAGTAAAGTAGAAGTAAACACGCATTATAGTGAAATGATCAACTATGTTGATATCTATCACTTTTTATCACCACATGTTTAAACCGTTAGGCAATTTAGACCATTTTCCGTATAACCAGTCCAGTGAATGTCCGAGATTTTACTCTCAGATCAGCGCGGCTAGGATTCGAACCCTCGATGGTTCAATTCACTTCAGGATCTATCATTTAATACTTCATGACGTTACCCCTGCTCTATTGAGACATTCAGATAGTAATGTACCTGCTCGACGGTGCTGAACCTTACGTCAGTGCCCGGTACACTGAACCCTACTCGCCCTCTGGGGTCACAGACCACTGATATCTCGCTGTGTGAGATCTGCCCAAAGTCGTTGTGAGATAACACATACTGACCGTCACTGGGCCTTCTCCTCACTCTGTGACAACAACAACAACAGTCCCGTATGCACACGATTAATCAGTACAACGATTGATTGAAAACAACTGGTAAAGCTAAGGTTAACGTCAGCTTCCTCACTCCAAATCGATGTCAGTGACAGGCGAGACCAGAACTTGAACCCCACACATACTGATCCGCGGCCGAGTATCTTACCTACATGGCCACTGGCTCTAGTCAGAGGCGATGTCGATTAGTAGATATTAGACTAGCTTTTGAGTGTTGAATAAAGGTTACACTACAAAAATATACTGTCAAATGCAATAACTCTATTATTTTTGTCTAAATGGTTAGGAATGGAGCCACCGATAGAAACACTTTTTCAGGATGTAGGACACATCACTTACAGTTTATCGTTCTCTGTTAGTGCACTGCCTACCGGCAGGTCCATGGCATATAACGCCTCCACTCTTCTCTGTCTTCCGTTTTCCTCTTCATTTCCACACATGAGTGGGTCTTTAAATCATTGCTTATTGTTGTCTTAAATTAGAGTTTGCTTGTATTTCTCAATGAGCCTGCAGTATTGGACTTCTACACTCACAAGTAGAGGCTTACGAGAATACGAACAGATACGTGAATACTAACAAGATACATAGATATTAGCAAGATACGAGAATACGAACATATACGTGGATACTAAAAGATAGTGGATACTAACAGATACGTGGATACTAACAGATACATAGATACTAACAGATATGAAGATACTAACAGATACGTGAATACTAACAGATACTTGAATACTAACAGATACGTAGATACTAACAGATAGGAGGACTCTTCTTTGACCTCTAACAGTATCTCAGCCTGTCGTCTCGTGATGTTACCGTAGTAGAACGTTTGACCGTTAAGTGGACTTTCTTTCTCCTCCTATACAAATACAGAATACGTCACAATACATGTGTTATAAGTGAAATACACATCGTATATGGGGACCCACCACACCATGAAATATTTCCCCTCAGGATTAAATGGTAATTAATCCATCTAACTGAGGAAGGCAACGGGAAGCCACCTCAGAAGTCATACTTTTCCCAAGCTTTAGGCTGCATAAGGTTGGATAAGCATAGACTTTCTGAAGGGATTAACTTGTTGATCTACGGAGTGCTCTTATTGAGCGAGAAAACAGACTCTGAGTATGAATTTGTACCTTGAACCTGCCACTTGGCAGTGCACTGAAGAGATAGTTATTATTAGTTAAACTCAACATGGAGTCTATAATGCATGGCAATGATAATAGCGAAACCAAAATTACTCATAAATACATTTTTATAAATTATAGAGTCCAGTTTTCAAATTATAATAGTAATAACAAAAAACAATCACAGTGCTATATTCATCAATGACAACATCGAGCACTATAGCGACAAAATCATGCAGAGGAGCAAAAAGAAGGTCCAGAAGCGGTGCAAATTCTAAAATCCAGAAAATCAGTCCAAGAAATAAGATGATGATGATGATGATGATTATGATGATGATGATGATTATGATGATGATGATGATGATGGTGATGATTATGATGATGATGATGATGATGATTATGATGGTGATGATGATGATGATGATTATGGTGATGATGATGATGATGATGATGATTATGATGATGATGATGATGATGATGATGATGATGATGATGATGATGATGATGATGATGATGATGAGATGATGATGATGATGATGATGATGATGATGATGATGATGATGATGATGATGATGATGATGATGATGATGATGATGATGATGATGATGATGATGATGATGATGATGATGATGATGATGATGATGATGATGATGATTATGATGATGATGATGATTAAAAGTTGTAACCAATTCAAGGTTATTGAATCGAGCTAAACAATGAAAATAAAACATATTTAATTTTTAAAATTAATTAAATAAAGTTAACCACTGTAAACTTTTATTAAAATTAATTCAATAAAGCTAACCAATGAAAACTTCTATTAAAACTAATTCAATCTTGCTGATCAATGAAAACTCTACCTTTGCTTCACTTAGCAAAACACTTCGTGGTACTAATTCACATCCTGTTATCCTGGTTATTTGGTTAGTTTACATTAGAAACATAACATACACGTATAGACGCAATATATTCTGTATAGACGCAATATGGACTAATAGGATCTTATCACACACTTGACATAATAATAATAACACTTAGAGTGCTACAGTCATCAATGACAACATCGAGAACTATTGAGTCAAAATCAAGCCGGCAAGCAAAAGGAAGGTCCAAAAACGGTGCAAATTCCAAAATTCAGAAAATCAGTCCTATGTAAAAATAAATTAACAATACATACTTACAACAGATTGGTCTACATCGGAGTGCTCGCTATTGGCATACTATAAGACTAATAAGCTTTACAGGCCCTTGCCATAGACTGGGAATAAAATAACAAAAAAGCTCCTGATGGTCCCGTGAATACATACCCTTGACACGAATTCCTTGTTGATCTCCTGTATACTTTTCGGATGCGCTGAGATTTCTTTTTCTTCTTCTTCTTCTTCTTCTTCCTCATCTTCTTCTTCTTCGTGCTCTTGTTTTTGTTCTTTACTTTCGTTGTTACGACTGTTTAACATCTCGTCAACAACGAGATCTGCTTTCCGTTGATACACGACGTTACGTTGTAGTGACGTCATATTAGCCGTGTCTACATCATAACAACGTCATATGCCTCCTCTCACTCTCTCTCTCTCTCTCTCTCTCTCTCTCTCTCTCTCTCTCTCTCTCTCTCTCTATATATATATATATATATATATATATATATATATATATATATATATATATACTGTACATATATATATATATATATATATATATATATATATATATATATACATGTATATACGTATATGGACAAGAGAGAGACGATCTATTGTGACATCACATTACTGTTGTATGCGCAATCGCAACAGAGGCAACAAAGCGCTACAGTCGCTCTGTAGCAACCATAGCTCATGACAATTAGTAATTACAATTGCAATTACAGTTAGCATGACAATTACAATTAGCATGACAATTACAATTAACATGACAATTACAATTAGCATGACAATTACAATTAACATGACAATTACAATTAACATGACAATTACAATTAACATGACAATTACAATTAACATGACAATTACAATTAGCATGACATTTACAATTAACATGACAATTACAATTAGCATGACAATTACAAAATAATTCCTGTTTAAATAAAACATCTACAAAACTATTACTGTATTAGTCCTATATTGTTGAGTCACTGCGCACATTATTTCATGAACTTAATTAGGAATTTTATTTAATTATTTTTAACACAAAGAGAACTAGATAAACGTGTAGAATTCACAAAGTTAATCTAACCCTAACCCTAACCCCTAACCCTAACCCGAACCCTTACTCTAACTCTAAAAAGGCAATATGGATACCTTGGAGCACATTTCTCTGTTTAGTCATCCTCGCTCTCTCAGCCTCAATGTGGCACGGTTCTGTCAGCTTACACTCCAGCGTCTTCATGTCGTGACACACTGTCAACAGCTAAATACAGAACAGATCTCTGTCAACAGCTAAATACAGAACAGAGCTCTGTCAACAGCTAAATACAGAACAGATCTCTGTCAATAGCTAAATACAGAACAGAGCTCTGTCAACAGCTAAATACAGAACAGATCTCTGTCAACAGCTAAATGCAGAACAGAGCTCTGTCAACAGCTAAATACAGAACAGAGCTCTGACAAAAACAATTGAGGATAACCTGTTATCACTAATGATGGAAAGAAGGAATAGTAAATGAAAGACTATAAAACATCAACACTTGCTTACGTCCATGATGCAATCGAACTGCTGCTGCATGCCCTCAATGGTGTATGTCTCAGTGCCCTGCACACTGACACAGACCTCGATAGCGTAGTGGTGAACCACCCTGTTACACAACACCGAGAGGCTGAGATTCGAGTCCCTGTTAGTCCTCAATCTGCAACATAAAAAAGTAAACAAACATTATAGTGAAATGATCAACTATGTTGATATCTATCACTTTTAATACCACGTGTTTAAAAAGTTAGACAATTTAGATCATTTTCCGTATAACCCGTCCAGTGAATGTCCGAGATTTTACTCTCAGATCAGCGCGGCTGCGATTCGAACCCGTGAGATTTAAATTCACCTCAGGATCTGCATTTAAAAGTTCATGCCGCTAGCCCTACGCTATTGAGACATTCTAAGTGACGCTGTATTGATCAGATTTCAGTCTCAGAATAAAAGTAAGTTAAAATTAGTCATGCCAATCTCATGTACCGACAGACTATGATATTCATACGATATATTCATATATATATATATTCATAGATATATATATTCATACGATAGACTATGATATGATATGGCACTATGATATTCAGTATTTGATATACCGTCCATATATTGATATACATGGGCTGGAGCCAGTGGCGTTGTCGGTAAGATACTCGACAGCGGATCAGTATGTGCGGGGTTCAAATCCCGGGCTCGCCCGTCACTGACGTCGCTTTCGAGTGAGGAAACTCACTTTAACATATTTAGCTTTACCAGCTTTATAAATATTATATATATATATATATATATATATATATATATATATATATATATGCATATATACAGAGAGAGGGAGAGAAAGAGATAGAGAGAGGGAGTGACATGTAGACAGATTTGATCACTGACAGATATTTTCCATTAAGCTCCAGCCTAGTCCTACAGAGCACAGCCTCGGCCTCCTCTCTACTCATACCCTCAGCGTACCAGCACTGGTAGCGGTGGTACATCTTACAGAACTGAGCCTTGATCGTTCTCTCTAGGGCCTGACGCCTAGACAGCGGGTACACATTGGCCTACAACAGCGACCAGTGATAAAAAACAATCATCCATCAATCAATTGAGAAATCATAATTAGATATAAATCAAGTTGTCAAAACAGAAGATCCTATTAATCAAACAGAAATTGGATCTTGGACTTGCGCTGTTTTGATCTCGCTTTCCCTTGTGGTCTCTGTGTACTCAGTCGTCAAGGTGTGGTGCTTTGTCGCCTGTTTGTGTAGAGTCTGCAAGAGACGTCCCTGACATTGCCTTATGGCGAGGAACCGGACGTTAAATTCTTATTGATTAATTGATTGATTGATTGAAATTAATTCATCAAGCAGACGTCGCAGTTAGGTAGGCTCTACTTGTGTGTGATAGAACTCTATAGGTGATCACATCGTTGTATCATTTGTATTATATCATTGTGCAGAAGCCTTTGATTGATCGCTTGATTTGATTGACATTATCGTTGCTATGCTCGCCATGAGCTTAGTGCAGGACTGAGAAATAATAATCTGGCCTACATATATATCTTGAGCCTGAAGTACAACGACAACATTGAAAACGAATATTTAGCAAGAAGGTTTAATTATTTAATTGAGTTTAATGAAATCGTCAACTTTTATCATTAAAAAAATATAAACTTTTAGATGTGTCCACACAAAATTCTCAAAGATGCTTAAATGAATGAAACGTTGGTTCTTTGAAAGCATGCTATGCTGATAAACTAGTCGAATAAATTTTGTATGATAAAATGCGAGTGATTGATCAACTTATGGTGTAAGCTATCAATATGATAATCTATACACTGATTGATCTACTAACAGAATAAGCTATCAGTATGATAATCTATACAGTGATTGATCTACTAACAGTGTAAGCTATCAACAAGATAATCTATGCAGTGATTGATCTATCTATGCAGTGATTGATCTATCTATACAGTGATTGATCTATCTATGCAGTGATTGATCTACTTACAGTGTAAGCTATCAGTATGATCATATATACAATGATTGATCTACTAACAATAATAATAATAACAACAACAATTAGAGTGCTACTATCATCAATGACAACATCGAGCACTATTGAGACAAAATCAAGCCGGCGAGGAAATAGATGGTCCAAAACGGTGCAAATTCCAAAATCCAGATAAACACTCCAAAGTACAGGGTATTAAAGAAAAGGAGGTTTAGGCGCAGGTCGCTGCTCATGGACACCGGATGGAAATGAGAGATGGAAAAGATAGGTCTTCAACTGCCTATGGAACTGATCATAGGAAAGCAAAAGCCGATGGGCCGATGTGCTTCAAATGAAGATTTCCGAAGATTAGATGGAAGAGAATTCCAGATCTGCGGTGCAGCATGCTGGAAAGAACGACTTAGATAGCTTAGAGCGTGAAGGTAAGCTAGGTCTCACAAGAGTAATTAACTTATAAGACCGAGTAACAGCAGGTTGCATCACTTTAATCAAGTGAGACATACAAGGTTGTCCAGGGATGGTGATGGACTTATAGGTTAACGAAGCTGTTTTGTAAATGATTCGCTCTTTAATCTCTAGCCAGTGCAAAGACTTTAAAATAGGCGTAACATGTGAGTACTTGGAACTACAAAAAAATTGCTCGCGCAAGAGAATTCTGAACAAACTGCAATCGATCTCACAGCCAGGGAGATTTAAAACAGGGAATTGCCGTAGTCCAATTTCGATTGCACAATAGCAGCACCAATTGTAGCAGCTGTCTCACGTGACAAATATGAACGTAGATCTCGACGTAGATCGACGAAGATCTCGGATATGAAAGAAACATGCTTGTGAAGTTTTAGTTATGTTTTCGTGGAAGGTTAGGTGTTGATCAAAGTTAACACCGAGATTTCTTACAGAAGAAACAGGTGTTATTGTAATATCCGAAGATAATGTAAGAGTTTTCCCATTCAGCTTCAGAAGCTGTTGAGGTGTCCCAACCAACAAGAATTCAGTCTTAGATGGATTAAGTGCCAAAAAATTAGCAGACATCCAAGAGAATACTGAAAACTTTGTTGCAGGAGGGTTTCAGCATTAGAATAGGAGTTAGGGGTGAAACAAGTGTACATTTGAGTGAACAAATAAAAACAGTGTAAGATATCAGTATGATAATCAATACAGTGATTGATCTATCTATTGACTGATCTACTAACAGTGTAAGCTATCAACATGGCGTCCAGTCTCTTGCGCACATCGTCAGAGGTCACGCCCGCCCAGACGTAAGGGCCCTTGCCCTTGGGCCTGCAGCAGGGCACCGAGGTGAGGGCCTGAAGCCCATCTCGCTTCTTCTTGTGGTACATCACCAGGTCACAGACACTAGCGTGCTGCCTACCCCCGGGTATACTACACTTATCTCCCACCCTCTCTATCGTGTAGTGATGCACCCTAGGAGTCAATCAAGCTATCAATTAGTCAATCAGCCAATTAATCCATATCAATTAATCAATCCGCCAATTAATCCATCAATCAGTTATTCAATCATCATGCAAACAATACGCGGTGCTGACCCACTTTATGCTATAACTTTTCCTATTCTCTGAATAACACGTAGTGAACTAATCAATCAATCAATCAGAAAATCAATTAATCAATCAGTCACTTAATCAGTCAATCAACCGGTCAATCAATCAAACATCATGCATCCACTACGCGGTGCTACTCACGTTATACCATAACATTTCCTATTCTAAATATCACGTGGTGATTCTACATCAATCAATCAGTAAATCGATTAATCAATCAATCAATAAATCGATACGTTTTTAGTCAATTGCATCAAGCATATGATCATTTGTTTCTGGTGCCACCAACGTTCTTATCAAATAACTGTGATAAGCTATCACATTCACTGATAACAAGTTCTCCGTTCATTTAATAACATAGTCTTTCGTTCATCAAGACCTGCTGATCTTCAGTCAGGTCTATATAGATTTGCTGAGAGTCTCCACCCGTCAGTAACACAGTGAGAATAGATGAGCAGCATGTACTTGTATAGGAGCACGCGTGTCGGAGAGATGATACAGAAATGATACCAATTGGTAGAAATCATAAGACGTGATAATCACAAAAGTGATAAGAAGTGATAGTCACAGAAATGATAAGACGTGATAATCACAAAATTGATAAGACGTGATAATCACAAAAGTGATAAGACGTGATAATCACAAAAGTGATCAGTAGTGATTATAACAGAAATGATAAGAAGTGATAATCAGAGAAATGATAAGTATTAATCATAGAAATGATAAGTGTTAATCATAGAAATGATAAGTATTAATCATGGAAATGATAAGTGTTAATCATAGAAATGATAAGTGTTAATCATAGAAATGATAAGAAATGATAATCAGAGAAATGATAAGTATTCATCATAGAAATGATAAGTGTTAATCATAGAAATGATAAGAAGTGATAACCACAAAGTAATAAGGCGTGATAATCAGTGATAAGACACTCACTGATTGCCGTCACACAGCGCCAGTGCGTAGTTCTGAGGAGGTCTGACTGATCTCCTCACCAGGAAGTGACCGTTGATGAAATGATCTTGAACTAGCAGGATCTTCTCTGCTGCCTCCTTCGTCAAAACCCCGTGAAAATATTCCGCCGTCTCCACCTTGTCCCCTGCCATTGTTCCTTCGTAACTATGATACTTACCCTGACAACGTTTAGATACTGCACTGTATTCCCTGTGTGTATACTCTGTAATAGTTATTTTATATTATTTCTTTGTCCGTCCTTATTTATGATACTGATCCAGACAACGTTTAGATACTACACTGTATTCCCTGTGTGTATACTCTGTAATAGTTATTTTATATTATTTCTTTGTCCCTCCTTATTTATGATACTGATCCAGACAACGTTTAGATACTGCACTGCATTCTCTGATGTGTATACTCTGTAATAGTTATTATTTGTTATTCTCTTTTTCTTAAGTCGCTATCATTTGGTATGGTTATTCTAATTATTTTATATTGTTACCTAAAATAAGTTGTCGCTTAAATAATCCTTCATCGCTTGACGCACAGTAATTCCCTACTGCTGCGATCTTCTCTTAGACCATTCGATGATGCGACGTTCAACAGAACAATATTTATTAAATGCGACTTTACCTCAGGAGTTTCAACAACTACATCTCAAACATCACATTTGCCTGGTCGCTATTCTAATCAATAAAAAGACATTCTCAGCGTCTGTAAGTTGTTATACACTAGATAGGCCTAAAGCTTCTTGTAATTGTTTAATGTAAAACAAATCGTTCTAGGTTTTTATTTTATTCCTGCAGCTTATAGTAAATATCATTCTGGGGTTGTCTATCAATTAAAGCCGTGCCGTTATCGGAGGTTAATTTTGAAATTCTTAAAACACGATTAAAACATTTAATTGAATAAGCTGCAAGATACGATAGGTCTATAATATAAAGTTTTGGGTAGTTTCTTCAGAAACGTAACCCGGTACTAACTTATTTTTTACGTATTAATTAGAACCCGAAAACGATTGATGAGTAAGAGCAATCAACAAATAATGCAGAAGAGCAACACCATGGTTAGGCTAATGAGATGAGAGCTATTACCGAATGTAATTATCGGCTACTGGTTGTTGTTCCGTTTATAACAACGTAACATCCTGTAGCGATCAACACCAGGCTCAATACTATAGCAGGAATATAGGCGGATAAACCCCTGAATTTAGTGCTCATCAAGAAACTTTAAACACATTGTCCATATTAGCTATATAGGGGATAGAATCAAGCCCCCTTCATTTAGACCCCAATGTTAGCCCCCCTTTTTCGTGATTCTATTCTCGTGACTGCACCACAAATCTCTGAACACAAGCCATGGCTTACTGCTTTAGCATCTCCAATATACAGACACACCATTGAGCCAGATACCATGGGCATAAATTCCTTATTCACAGCTAGTCCGCTGCTTTAGGTTCATATATATACTTTACTTTGGACTGATTTTCTGAATTTTGGAATTTGCACCTTTTTTGGACCTTCTTTTTGTTTGCTCGCCAGCTTTATTTTGTCTAAAATAGTGCTCGATGTTGTCATTGATAACTGTAGCACTCTAATTGTTGTTTATATATATATATATATATATATATATATATATATATATATATATATATATATATATATCAATCTACCTTGACCATTTCTGAACACCGGACTGGCTTTCGTTTAGGACCTTACTTCTCCTCAGCACATTTCTTTCGCAGATTGGTCTGGGTGAATTGATCTGTAGTGATGTGTGCTGTTGGGGACGTCCCTGACATCATCCCTGGATGAGGAGACGGACGTTAAACCTTTATTATATTATATTATATATATATATATATATATATATATATATATATATATATATATATATATATATATATAAAGTTCACCTGCTGATGCCTGATGCGAGAAAGTGTAAGAGGAAGCTTGTACTGTGACTTGTCATGCTGCTGTTGTTGTTGTTGCTCAGTGAGTCATCGATAGTGTAGTGGTCTTGGTCTAACTCTGCAGTACAGTACGTACCCATTTACTTATAGGGCAGTCGCTACTGCCATATTAAATCATCATACATGTACACGGATATTATAATGTTATTCTGGTGTTTATCAATTCACAAGCAAATTTTTCCTGAAACTTTTTTCTGATGACAAAAAATGGAAACGCCATTTTAAAAATTTTAATGATCATTTCATCAATTCAGAGCGAAGCAATCATATATCGCCATGGCCGGCTTGTTGACTGATGGTTGATGTTGATGTGGTTTTATGTTTTATTAATTCATTCTAAATTATTTATTTAATCAAATCAATGCTGATCAATCAATTCATCAAGAATGAATCATTATATATGTATAATGTATATATACAATAATTGTATATAATTATATATAGACCCATATAATATACATGTATATATATATATATATATTATATATATATATATATATATCTATATATATATTATATATAATATATATATATATATATATATACTATATATATATATATATATATATATATATATAATTCATCACGAATCAAGCATCTATTCATGGATGATCTATTAACCTATTAATAATTATCGTGAATTCATTATAGGCCTATACTGAATACTGTAACTAATCACAAATTATCAATTAATTTATCATGAATCAATCACATAATGATATCAATTATTTTTTAGAAATCAATCAAATAATCAGCTAGACGATCGATTCACTGTGCATGTAAACAAATGATGCAAATAACGTTATTCTAACCATTCTAAACACAAAGAATGACTTGTCTGTTTTGTTGCATATTAGTTTTTACAATCAATTCTTTCAGAAGTCATAATTGTATGGCATACAGTTGGCTCATTTCTTCTATACCAATTATAGTCAGCTTTCAAGTCTTAAAATCATTCATGTCGATCGAGACAAGCTTTACAATATCGAACTGGCACAATTGAATGTCTTAATAGCGCATTGGTAACGTCATGAAGTTTTAAATCACAGATCCTGAGGTGAATTGAATCCTTGTGGGTTCGAATCCCAGTCGCGCTGATCTGAGAGTAAAATCTCAGACATTCACTGGACTGGTTATACGGAAATGGCATAAATCTGCCTAACGGTTTAAACATGTGTTATTAAGAAGTGATAGATATCAACATAGTTGATCGTTTCACTATAGTGCGTGTTTACTTTTTTCACATAATTACAAAGGAAACAACAACAATACAATTATAGTGCTACATTTGTCAATAACAATAGTGAAACGTCACAAAAATTCTTATTAAATTATCATTTTAAAGCCACGACTATTCTATCTAACAATTATCATTTTAAAACCATGCCTTGACTGCTTAACAAAGAAAGGAAAATTGAAATTTTGTGGTCGTGAATGAAATTTCGCTTTTTTGGTAAATTATTGCCATATTTCTCATACGCTTGTTGGCAACGCAATTTTTATGCTAGATGGCAACGTATTGTTCAATGTTTATGTTTATATTTTGATTTAGAAATTGATACTACAGTTTTTTATTTGTAAAGTAAAAAAACACGCATTATAGTGAATAATCAACTATGTTGATATCTATCACTTTTAAAACCACATGTTTAATCCGTTAGGCAATTTAGACCATTTTCCGTATAACCAGTCCAGTGAATGTCCGAGATTTTACTCTCAGATCAGCGCGACCGGGATTCGAACCCACGAGGATTCAAAAAATCACCTTAGGATTTGTCATTTAAAACTTCATGACGTCACGCTATTTAGACATTCTAAATTTATTTATTTATTTATAAATTAATATATTTGGTCTATATTCTATAAAATGTTATAAATATGCGAATGCTATCAATTTAAAATCTAATATGATTTGTTCAAATTAAGTGAAAATATTAAATTGAATGTGCTTGGTGTGAGCTATGCTACGTTGATTATTATTGTTATGTAATTTTGTGTGGATCTTCTCTTATATTGAGCGATGATAGGATATTTTGATGATTCACTAGCAGTTATTCGGTTTATCGAACTTAATATCTCATCGACATGCGCTAGGGTTCATTCTTCATTTGTTCTAAACCTTAATTAAATTATAAAGACATTGAAATATCACTTTTTAAAATTTAAATTTTGTTCAATTTTTGATAACTAGATTGCTATGGTTGAAATATATTACAGCGACTCAGTAGGTGCATTATTTAGATGGGACTTGGTTGTTTTTATGTGATTTATTGGATAATACAAGGTGATAAGTCTGCCGAAGCATTTAAATGCTAAAAATAAAACACATCTATGTTAATTGAATTTTTTATTGATGCAATATTGAAATTATCTCGTTGCTTATATGTTTGGCTATGAAATTGCTCAACTGTTGATGAAGTTTATAAATTTAATGCTGCAGATTTATTAATATTGGGTATACACTGGACTAGCAGACAATATGGCAGTTAATGGAGCTGAAGATAGTTCTGTTGTAGGCGGTACAGCATGTAACTTCTCCGTTCACGAGTTCTTTGCTAAGATATTTGACACGGAGGTTCACTATCATTGTCTGCTGATGAAGGACAGCTGGTTGATCTGGCTGGGCACAAAACCCCCCAACATGGCGTCACTGTCTATGGCACTCCCTACTCCCTATGTAAGGACCATCCCTCTCTCATTCTCTCTTTCCTCTCTCTCTCCCTCATTCTCTCTCTCCTCACTCTCTTTCTCTCTCTCTTTCTCTCTCTCTTCTCTCTCGTGCGATATTGTATAACGGTATTCTGTTATGTACAAATCTCTTTATCTTTGATTAAGATGTAAATAGTTTGACAGATTATGGGCTACCTTGAAGTGTAGATACGGCTTAGCCTATTATCAAGTAGTTAACTTGCTGATTGATGGAGTGCTCTCTATTGAGCATGATAGCATGTGTAGGTAGACATACCTTGGACCTACCTTGAACCTACCAATGTGTAAAGCACTTCTTCTATGCACTGCCAAGTGGCAGGTTCAAGGTACATATTCATACTCAAAGTCTGCTTTCTCACTCCATAAGAGCACTCCATAGATCAACAAGTTAATCCCTTCACAAAGTCTAGGCCTTATCCATACCTTATGTAGCCTATAGCTTGGGTAAAGTAGGGCTTCTGAGGTGATTTCCTGTTCCCTTCCTCAACAAAGGCAAAGACTTGCCTCAACCCTAAGCAAAGCACTAAAGATTGATAAATTAATTGTTAACATGTTTCACATTTTATGCTGTGCTCTTTGCTCTTATAATATCTTCTGCATGCTATCTTGTCCAGTCTTGTTGTTGTTGTTTACTGGTAAAAAAAGCTAAGGTTAACGTCAGTTTCCTCACTCGAAAGCGATGTCAGTGACGGGCGAGCCCAGGATTTGAACCCAGCACATACTGATCCGCGGTTGAGTATCTTACCGACTTTGCCACTGAATGCGACTCTGCAGAATCTTGTTTTGTTTTCTATTATAGAACTCAGTGCCACTCGCCGTGGACTGTCTGCCTAATTGTGACACTGAAAACATCTCCAAGTCCATTTCACAGCGGATAGGTGAGGTCATCCAGTGCAATATACTGTCTACTCTTCTGCTAACTGCTTTATCTTCTAAATAAATTATTGTTAGCAGTTATAACTAAGAATTATATATTAATGAAAATTATTTGTAGTTATAAGAAATAATTATTAATAATATCATTAGAATTATAGTAGTTTTAAGTAATAACTATATATTAATAATATTATTAGTAGTTATACATAATTATTATATAATAATTTAGTAGTTACATGTATAAGTATGAACCTCCTTTTCTTTAATTCCCTTTACTTTGGACTGATTTTCTGAATTTTGGAATTTGCACCGTTTTAGGACCTTCTTTTTGCTTGCTGACTTGATTTTGTCTCAATAGTGCTCGACGTTGTCATTGATGACTGTAACACTCTAATTGTTGTTGTGTTATGTTATAGACCTTTTATAATATGTAGCGGTAACTCTGTTCACATAATAAACAAAGCCTAGTGGGGGAGTGGGGAGGGGTTTGTGCTTCTATTGAGGGCTGACTATATTCTATATATTCCTTTATATCTATTATGTATTTCTTCATTTATTAACAGAATTGTATTTTAAATAATTATAAAAAAAAATTATTTCAAATTCTTGTCAAATGATGATAAACATATGTCTTAATTTACAGTTAATATATGTTTATATAGAATATCTAGAGATGATATATTGCATTTTAAGGATATATTACATTGCAGTTGTCTGCCACAAAACAATCAATTTTATGATGCACAGTGGCGCCTCTCCAACGAATGAAATATTGCATAAGGTGATTTTGCAAAGTACACACCTTTTATAAAAGGTCTATATCTGATGTTGTTTACTACAGCTAGGAAGTGTGGCAAGCAGGTGATATAGAGTGCCACATAGCACTTATATCTGATGTTGTTTACTGTTGCACAGCTAGGAAGTGCGGCAAGCAGGTGTTTGTGAGCTGTAACCTCTCACAGGATGCTAATCTACTGACCCAGGTTGAGAGACGCCTGTTTGATGAAATTAAATCTCGTCCTGATCTCTTCTGAACACCAGCTATTATACCTCTATTCCTAGTAAAAATGTGACGATTCGCTGTCGAGGTTAAAAGATATAGCCAATAGGAAATAAGTAAACAGACACTAAAAGGTGAAGGCCGGATGCAGTTTGTTGACACACAAATCCTTTTTTGTATTGTTGATCCTAAAAGTTTAATCTTAAAAGCATAAAATAATCGTTTCTTTCTTATTAGAAAATAGGAAATGGTAAAATGCTTTGCAGCCGTATGTAATCATCAGCTTCTACATGGTAAATACCAATATATATGTCAATTTAAGGAACATTTTATATTTTTTCCTGTATTTATCATTCTGTTCTATGCATTGTTTGTCAACAATTCACTATCAACTGTAGCGTCGTCACGTGAACCGTGATTTAATGACTTTTACGCAGGATATATCTCTACCAAGCTCTGTGCTTAAGTCAGAGACGCCTGTTTGATGAAATTAAATCTCGTCCTGATATCGTCTAAACACCAGCTCCTATACCTCGCTAGCTCTCTATCTAGCTCTGTGTAATACCAGTACTTATGTTTTCTCTCTTTCTATTTCTCAGTGGAGACTCATTGGTAAGTATTGACTCTTTTATGATCTCATTGGAGAACGGTTTTATTTTGACTCTAGTACTGGTATTAGGAGTTGTGTTATTATGACTGTCAATGATGTTATTATGACTGTAGTATTGTAGGAGTGGGTTATGTCTGATCTGTAAATTATGAAAGACAGTTGCCACATGTAATTATAGTCTAATTTGCAATAAAGCTCTTTAAATATATGGTAGTTTTGACTTTGTACTACAAAATGTTTAATAAATTTGTTAAACAAATTCATTTTAGTGAGTCCTTATGCTCCAAATTTAGGGTCTACAAGGAAGGATATTAATAACTATAACTACAGTTAGAGTGCTACAATCACCCATGACAACATCGAGCACTATTGAGTCAAAATCAAGCCGGCGAGCAAAAAGGAGGTTTAAAAACGGTGCAAATTCCAAAATGCAAGAAATCAGTCCAAAGTAGGAGATCAGTGGCGTAGTTAGGGGGCAGAGGGTCACGTGCCTCCCCTAATATACCATGCAATTTTTTCTAATTTGCCAAAATATAAGTGTACACAGTGTATAAGGTGTATACTCCCTCCCCCAAGTTGGCCCAGGATTAAAGTGCCCCTCCCAAGGTTGAATCCTGGTAACGACACTGGTCTAAATAGGAGGTGGAATCTTAAGATTAGCTATCCTTCACCCGGACCCAGCAGTGTACTCAACCGGTTTTTATTGGATATTCTAGACAGCAAGAACCCATGGTTGTTACGACCTCTTGTGTGGCAGACAGTGTGATAATTATTATGATTTTAGTATAGACTAATTAATAAAATAATTATTATAATTTTAGTATAGACTAATTAATAAAATAATTATTATAATTTTAGTATAGACTAATTAATAAAATAATTATTGAATATTTAAAGAGCGTATTGGTAACGTCATGTAGTTTTAAATGAGAGATCTTGAGGTGATCGAATTGAATTGGTGGGTTCGAATCCCAGCCGCGCTGATCTGAGAGTAAAATCTTAGACATTCACTGGACTGGTTACACGGAAAATGGAATAAATTGCCTAACGATTTAAACTTGTGGTTGTTGAGAACTTGAAATTATATATATATATATATATATATATATATATAATATATATATATATATATATATATATATATATATATATATATATATTATATATAGATATATATACATATATTATAGATATATATATATATATATTATATATATATATATATATATATATATATATATATATATATATATATATATATATATATATATATATATATATATATATATATATATATATATATAATTAGTCTACTATTAATTATTATAGACATAATTTGCTCTATAATCATGCATGTATAGGACTTATACTATTGGTCAGGCAGTGGTCAAGATGCAAATTAATTGAATCTGATTGGTCAGTTACCAAATGACCAAGCGTCACCTGTGGTAGAATACTGGCAGATTCGTGTAAGGGATTCATTCAAGTTGTGGCGGCCGGACGGGCAAGTCCACACGGCGTAGGCCGAGTGCCGAAACCGGAGTTGAAGCCGGATTATTGATATTTCAGGGATTGTGTGATTTGATCTTATATTTAGTTTGAAGTTTTAGTGTTCGTACATAATAAATTGTGGTGCTGTTCTTATTGACTATTAAATTGTGATATGCTATTTAGAAATCTGTGCCTTGACTTCAATACTTTATCAGTAAGGATTAATCACAGAGATCTTCACAACTACTTCAGATCGGAGTCCCACACACCCCTGAGAAATACCATCTCATATGTGCTAGTTTGAGCAGGCCAAGGCATTAAATTACAGTCACGGACGGAACAAACGTCCTGTGCTGTGTTCCAAAGGTGAGTTGAGAGGCAGAAGGCAGCATCAGCGACGCGAGTTCCTTATATGATATTAAAAAGTGACAGATATCAACTTAGTTGATCATTTCACTATAAAACGTGACTACTTTTTTACTTTTATATGTGGCATTAAAAGTGATAAATTTTAACAGATTTGTTCATTTCACTATAATGCGTGTATATATGCTCCATAGGCAGTTGAAGACCTTTCTTTTCCATCCAATGTCCATGAGTTACGACCAGCGCTTACACCTCCATTTCTTTAGTTCCCTTACTTTGGACTGATTTTCTAGATTTTAGAATTTGCACAGTTTTTGGGCCTTCTTTTTGCTCGCCGGCTTGATTTTGTCTCAATAGTGCTCGAAGTTGTCATTGATGACTGTAGCACTCTAATTGTTGTTATGTTATTTTATGTTATTGCTGAATGCTTTCGCAAAGAAGAATTGTGTAAGAAGATTGCGGAACAAGGTTTCAATGTTTTTGTTGATAGTTTCTTGTCTTAGGCTGAATAAATTTAACGATTTTCTTACGTTTATTAATTTGCATAGCATAGCAATACAAGAATTATGTATGTTGAAAAATATTCATTAATTTCTCACGCGACTTTTCGTATTGCAATGAATATAATTAATGAAATGTTATCTTTTTTAAAATTCCGAACGCCTATCTCTTACCTAAATGTACACTCAAACCCACACACACACACAAACACAACACACACACACACACACACACACAACACACACACACACACACATATATATATATA
>CAJHZI010000657.1:197500-257500 GCA_905160935.1 Enchytraeus crypticus | reverse complement strand
TGCCTCCTAGACCCGTGCCAAAGTTCTCAGGTGCCTCTAGGTCAACACACAGTGCGGCACAGGGCAGCACGGCACAAGGGTTGCTGCCGGGCGAGATAGGCACGACGTACACTTGCTCCATCTGTGGTCAGGTGATCAGACACTACACGTCATTCATGAGGCACAAGCAGCGGCACCAGGGCATAGCGTTCAGATGTGATGGGTGTGGCAAGTGCTTCACACGTAGAGACACGTTGAATATTCACATGAGGAGATGTAACACGTAGAAACATGTTATATCTTCACATGAGGAGATGTTATAGCATGTAGAATCATGTTAAATATTTTTAGAGATACGTTAAATGTTCACATGAGGAGGTGTATCATATGAAAACATGTTATATCTTCTCATGAAGGGATGTTATAACACATAAAAACATGTTATATCTTCTCATGAAGGGATGTTATAACACATAAAAACATGTTATATCTTCTCATGAAGGGATGTTATAACACATAAAAACATGTTGTATCTTCTCATGAAGGGATGTTATAACACATAAAAACATGTTATATCTTCTCATGAAGGGATGTTATAACACATAGAAACATGTTATATCTTCACAGGAAAGGATGTTGTAACACATAGAAACATGTTATATCTTCACAGGAAAGGATGTTGTAACACATAGAAACATGTTATATCTTCACAGGAAAGGATGTTGTAACACATAGAAACATGTTATATCTTCACATGAAAGGATGTTGTAACACATAGAAACATGTTATATCTTCACATGAAAGGATGTTGTAACACATAGAAACATGTTATATCTTCACATAAAAGGATGTAACATGTAGAAATTTGTTAAATATTATGAGGAGATGTTGTAACACTCTGAGATATTATTACACTGTCATTAAGTTATTCCACCGTGGATCAGTATGTGCGGGGTTCAAATCCTGGGTTCTCCCGTCACTGACATCGCTTTCGAGTGAGAAAACTGACGCTAGCATTAGCTTTATAAGCTTTTTACTTAGAGATTTGTTAATCTTCATATGAGGAGGTGCTATAACACATTTAGATATGTTAAATGTTCACCTGAGGAGGTGTTGTAACACATTTAGATTTGTTAAATATTCATATGAGGAGGTGTTATAACACATCTAGATATGTTAAATCTTCATGTGAGGAGGTGTTATAACACATTTAGATATGTTAAATATTCATATGAGGAGGTGTTATAACACATTTAGATATGTTAAATATTCATATGAGGAGGTGTTATAACACATTTAGATATGTTAAATATTCGTATGAGGAGGTGTTATAACACATTTAGATTTGTTAAATGTTCACCTGAGGAGATGTTGTAACACATTTAGATTTGTTAAATGTTCACCTGAGGAGATGTTGTAACACAATTAGATATGTTAAATCTTCACATGAAGACATGTTGTCACACATTTAGATATGTTAAATATTCACATGAGGACATGTTGTAACACATTTAGATATGTTAAATGTTCACATGAGGCGATGTTGTAACACATGTTTGTCTGCTTTCACCTCTCTACCCTGTTAATTTGTTATGAATAAACCTTGAAACTACTTAGTCGTTGAGCTTCAGTGTAAATATCTTAGTGAAATGTAGTAACTTATATATAGTAATTAGTTATCCACTGGGCGGTTAAGTCTCTGTCAATTAAGTATTTTAAGTACCTCTTTATTATCTCTAACAGTCTATTATCTCTAACAGTCTATTATCTCTAACTGTCTATTATCTCTAACAGCCATCTATCTCTAACAGTCTATTATCTCTAACAGTCTATTATCTGGTAAGACGGTTAAGTCGGTAAGACTCTCGACCTCGGGTATGTGTGTATATATATATATATATGCATATATATATATATATATATATATATATATATATATATATATATATATATATATATATATATACACATGTATATACATGTTTTTATGTATGTGTGTGTGTGTGTGTGTGTGTGTGCTATTCTACAGAAGACAAGGTGCACTACGTAATAAGTTTTTATTTAAAAGAATTTTGACAGAATGATTTACTGCAGATGTCGTGCAGCCCTCACAAGATCTTATCAGTATCACTGCTTGTATGTGTGTGCGGGTATCTGCGTGTCTGCTTGTGTCACTGCTTGTATGTGTGTGCGGGTATCTGCGTGTCTGTCTGTGTCACTGCTTGTATGTGTGTGCGGGTACCTGCGTGTCTGCTTGTGTACTGCTTGTATGTGTGTGCGGGTACCTGCGTGTCTTCTTCTGTCACTGCTGTATGTAATAGGCATACACTGCGCATCCTTAATTAAAATCATAAAATTAATTTTAAATTAATTTCTGGTTATTAGAAATAATTTCAGCATTGGAAATTTAGCATAAATAGCATTGTTGTTAGACCTAAGTTATAGGGCGGCAGTAGACTGGTGTAGGGTAGAGTAACTAGAGTTAACTCGCGTATAACAGGCGCTTTTCTCTAGTGACCCTTTAATGCGCGTCACGCGGTACAATAGACCAACTCAGACCAGTACAGTCAACATTTATCTGAGTTACAAGTGAACTGTTAGGCACAGGGTAAAGTGAGGCCCTTAAACTCTTCATACATAATCTTCACGACTCTTTGAAACATAGCGAATACAAAAACGTTAAACCACGGCAGCTTAATATGATCGTGCACGATGAGAGCAGTCGGGCTAGACATGGCTGATTTGTGAAAATAATTCTTTAAAAAAATGTAATTCTACAAAAACAGCAACCATAAGAAAGAAAACTCTACTGCACATGCGAATGACTTATGTTTAACTGTACGGAATAAAAAATATGAAGAATTTAGATATTGTGGATGACGATACTGTAGTGGTCTAGTGACAGGTCAGGGGTTTTGATGATATTAACGGGGCTTTGCAGATTGAAGAGTTGAGATCAGAGCGACAGATGTCGCTGAGCAGTCGATACAGTGAGCGGCGGTTCTATTTCTTGTTTTAGTTATCTAGTGCAGCTGCTTATAAGTTAGCCTCTAGTTCTGTAGGTAAAACAATTATTAACCTATTGAACGATGCGCGTGGTTAAAAATCTGGTTAAGCTAAGGTTAATGTCGGTTTCTTACTCCGAAGCGATGTCAATGACGGGCGAGCTCCAGATTTGAACCCGCATATACTGATTTGTGTTCGAGTATCTTACCGTCTTCGCCACTGGCTCCAGTCTTGCGAAGAATAATAATTTTAGAAGAGATGATACAATCTGAATACTAAATTATCTTACCTCACGTAACCCTGCTAGGGGCCCATATCAGATACTTGGAGATTTGCAGATACATTACAGGAGGTTGGAAAAATTCTGACCGTTCCCATAGCTCGCAATTCCCTCATTAACCAATGTGTGCGTCCCATAGTTATTTCTTTCTGTATTAGAGGCTCCTCTGGTCTATCAGCTTTGTGCTTCCTATCTTAACGTTAAACCACTTGAATGTTATACAACCACCACACAGTTTTGTGGTGTGATACTGGTACAATATTATGGTAAGAAACAATAAGAATGTTTAGTTTAATGTCCATTTCTGCATTACATCCATACTGGAATGTCTCCATTCGGGTAACGTCATGAAGTTTTAACTGACAGATCCGGAGGTGAATTGAACTCTCGTGGGTTCGAATCCCAGCCTAAAAACTAGCAGTAAATTTTCAGACATTCGCGGGACTGGTTAAATGGAGAATAGACTACATCGCTTAAAGTTTAAGCATTGTATTAGGCCTGAGTGACAGATATCAACATAGTTGATCATTTCACTATAACGAGTGTTATTATGTCAGTGCCGATTAGTGAGGGTTTCGAACCATTTACTTTCTAATCAACAGACAAGTGTTCTACCAAGTCTGCCACCATGTCGATACAGATAAACTGTTGAATGGATTATCAACTGTCTACAACACTCAGTATATTCGATTAGATTAGAAGCTGACAGTCCTAAGCATGGGGCGCCCTGTAGGATTACAGCGATCTATCTCAAATGTAGCAGAGTGGTTAGAGCTCTTGGCTTTATTCACGGCGATACTGATGTCAAATACTGTCTCAGGCAAAGGTAAGTAAAACATTTCTTAATGAAGTGTAGAGTCAAGCACTTAAGCTGAGGTCTGACTGATTTTAGATATCTTATTTATTTATTTATTTACCTGTTCAATTTATCTTAATATTGTTCTATTTATTTGCTTATTCTATTTACAGGTGTTGAAATTGGTGGTCAACTAGATAGAACGCTTCTCGTTCTCTTTGATGGCCTATTGCTTCTGTCTCTGCTTAATTTGTTTTATTGATGTTATTTTTATTTATTTTTGCTTTCTATTCAATTTGACAATTTTCGTGTGATTATTTTCATTTTGTGTGGTAGGCCTATGTGCTGTGTTTCGATCTAATAAACATATTTCTCTCTATCTCTCTCTCTCTCTCTCTCAATTTATCTTATATATTTATTTATCTCATTTATTCTGTTATCCTAATTAATATTTATACGTCATATTTATCATAAATATTGATCTAGGTATAAAATTAAATTATTTAGAGTTTTAGCTAAACCCCGGGCACGTGCTATATAGAGGAGGCAATGCCGTCTGTCTATGCCTTAATTCCTGTATTGGCTATGACGTCTATGTTAACTTGTTAAATTGTTGATGTGTTAATGTGTTAATGAATTGATGTGTTAATGCGTTAATATGTTGATGTGTTTGATATGTTGGCAGTGTGTGACCTGAAATCTCAACTCCAAGATGACGTCATCAGGCTGACGTTTAGTGAAACATCTGCTCCAGGTAAACATAACCAGTGATACACACACATACATGCAGCAGTACATATAGAACAACCAGTGTTACACACACACATGCATGCAGCGATATTTATAGCATATGACCACGAGACATGCGGAAGGTAAAGTATATTGAGAAATATATATATCGGCTTGTTGTCGCACATTTCTGTTTTATGAAAAACGAATGGTTATACATTAAAGTAATACATACAATACAATAAAAAATACAAAAATACATTAAATTTAAGTTGAATTGGTGGACTCAGTTGAGTAGATGGTTTACGTAATATTTAATATATAAACTACAATATCAATCAATCAATCAACCAATCAATCAATAAATAAATCAATCAATCAATCAAGCAATAAGGATTTAATATATACTCACTGAATTCTATTCAACTTTAATGACTTGATCGCCAATATACACCCCCAGTGCGCGATCACATCATGGACGACGTTAGCTGATGTTGTTGTTGTTGCTCAGATCAACCACCCCACCCCATCACTCAGCCTCTAGGCCTGGAGGGGGGCCTTAGTGACGTCATCATGACGTTATCTTCTGATGATGACGTAGAGCAGTCACGTGACCTCAGTGAACTCTTCTCGTTCACAAACACTCTATCTGGTGTGGCTCTGCGACTTAACAACAATCTCATCACACAGGTATCCAAGCTGGACCTGCACCGTTCTTTAACCGTTTTAATCAATTTACATTTAGGCGCGTTGTTACTAGTTTTTTAAAATAGTTTTTTTATGGTTTAGTATCTATAAAGTATAATATAGTTTTAAACATAAACAGCTAAAATCTTAACCCCAACACAAAACTTAAGAAATATAGAGCAGTTACAGATTTTTATTTAAAAAACTTCTTACCATAATTTGTTTATTAGCTAAGTTTTGTTTGTTAATATAGAATTAGAAATATGTGAGATATAATCTGAAAAATTGCTAATGGTTATTGTGTTAGTTAACGGTGCTAATGTAAAAGAGGATTTAACGTCTGTTTCTTGTCACAAGCCTGTGTGAGGGTCGAGCCTTGGGTCTATATATTTGTAGTTATTTCTTATATTTTTAAATATATGTTTGTCCATATACTTGTTAGTTTGGATCTGCGAGTAGGCAGTGCACTAAGAGAGAGAGAGAGAGAGAGAGAGAGAGAGAGAGAAAGAGATTTGTAGTTATTTCTTTTTAACGCTCGGTTTAAATTTCTGATTTTAGGCAAGAACAAAAGTTAGTCCGTCAGAATTTGAAGATATTCATTTACTTGTCAAGTGTGAGCCTAAAGAAAACAAGGAGCAAGTACCTGAGGTTTGTATCTATTTGCCCTTATGCTGTGGCAGACAAACAACTAGTTATCTAAACTACTACAACTAGTATGGCATCTAAAGATCGGTGCTTTATCGTGTAATTAAAAAAGATATCAAAAAGCTAAGGTTAACAGCAGTTTCCTCACTCGAAAGCGATGTCAGTGACGGGCTAGCCCAGAATTTGAACCCCGCACATACTGTTCCGTGTATCTTACCGACATCGCCACTGGCTCCAGCCAAACAAATATACACAATTTAAAATACGAAATTTAATAATACTATAGTAATATACTAACTGTGGATTAAATGATAATTAATCCACCTAACTGAGGAAGGCAATGGGAAACCACCTCAGAAGCCATATTTTTCCCAAGCTATAGGCTACATATGGTATGGATAAAGCATACACTCTGTGAAGCGATTAATTTGTTGATCTAAGGAGTGCTCTTATGGAGCGAGAAAGCAGGCTTTGAGTATGAATATGTACCTTGAACCTGCCACATGGCAGTGCACTGAAGAGAGAGAGAGATACTAACTATAATTAAATATAATACTCATGGACAGATGTTATATGAGGTTCTATTGGAGCGACCGTGCAATGTACAGCCTTTACAATGAGATCGCAGGCGAGCTCTAAGCTTAGTATTACGACGCGCATAGACTCCCTGATAAGCGCTGAAGACATTTATTATATTTAGTATATCTGTCAGTATCTGAACGGGTGTAGAGCACGTATTAAAGGTACAAAACTCATGTGATTGTAGTCCTTCTATAACGATTAGTGTCCCGTTAAACCACTGCAGTTGATAAAGTGCTGAAAGCTCTTGATTATATAAAGAGTTGATTTCTCAGCCCGCTGACCTCCGGGGTACAACCTACCCAACCTACCCCTACCTACCCTGTAAGGTTGTGAGAGATTTACCATCAGCTCTTGAGAGGATCTACTTGATCAATCGAGCACTCTTGAGCTTGCGTAATAAAAGCTGGTAAAGCTAATGTTAACGTCAGTTTCCTAACTCGGAAGCGATGTCAGTGACGGGCGCGCCCAGGATTTGAACCCCGTAAATACTGATCCGCGGTCGAGTGTCTTACCGACTTCGCCACTGGCTCCAGCGTGTATAATACATAGTAATACATAGTAATTATATATTGTTATGCAGTATTCACGCATAATTGCATATCATATATTCTCTATAATGTAAAATACATGTATGCAAAGAAACGTATGTAGAATTAAATCGTTCATAGAAAATATACGGAGATTCGAACCTCCACTCCTCTAAGCTTAGCCAATGTCTATACTCTATTGAGGTCGAAGCTGAGGCATGCTCTGTTCAGTATAGGCTGCATAATGTAATGCATTAGCTGCGCTCACTCGTCAAGCAAAAGACATAAAAACATTCTGACACTTTCCGCTTTCAATACCTGTTGATAAATCGTTTATTATCTACATGCTACATTATACCAGCTCTTATTAACAAATCAATTATTATCTACATGTTACCAGCTCTTCTTAACAAATCATTAATTATCTACATGTTACCAGCTCTTATTAACAAATCAATTATTATCTACATGTTACCAGCTCTTCTTAACAAATCATTTATTATCTACATGTTACCAGCTCTTCTTAACAAATCATTTATTATCTACATGTTACCAGCTCTTCTTAACAAATCATTTATTATCTACATGTTACCAGCTCTTCTTAACAAATCATTTATTATCTACCTGTTACCAGCTCTTCTTAACAAATCATTTATTATCTACATGTTACCAGCTCTTCTTAACAAATCATTTATTATCTACATGTTACCAGCTCTTCTTAACAAATCATTTATTATCTACATGCTACCAGCCCTTCTTAACAAATCATTTATTATCTTTAACGTCTATAGCTCTACCTGCTCTTTTTACCTACAAATCTCACGTCAGGAGATTATGTGAAATTTTTGAAAAGGTAGGAAATGAAGAAGATAATTCTTTCAAACGGATAAAAGATAAATTACCTTTTGGCTAAAAATATAATTTCAGAACGACGTAGTTGTATATATGAGCAGCAGTGGAATGAAGTGGGAGACTTTGCAAGGCTTCAAGTGTGACAGTTATTTAGGAATACTAATGGAGGGGGGGGGGTTTCAAGTTGCAATTACACGTTCTAGAGAAGAGAGCGACATATGTAGGGGCTGAGCTACTGAATCCCTGAGTGCCTAATCCCTGGGTGCCTAACCCCTGTGTGCCTAACCCCTGGGTGCCTAGCCCCTGTGTGCCTAGCCCCTGGGTGCCTAACCCCTGGTGCCTAACCCCTGGGTGCCTAACCCCTGGGTGCCTAGCCCCTGGGTGCCTAGCCCCTGGGTGCCTAGCCCCTGGGTGCCTAACCCCTGGGTGCCTAACCCCTGGGTGCCTAGACCCTGTGTGCCTAACCCCTGGGTGCCTAACTCCTGGGTGCCTAACCCCTGGGTGCCTAACCATTGGGTGCCTAGCCCCCGGATGCCTAACCCCTGGGTGCCTAGACCCTGTGTGCCTAGCCCCTGTGTGCCTAACCACTGGGTGCCTAGACCCTGTGTGCCTAGCCCCTGTGTGCCTAACCACTGGGTGCCTAGCCCCCGGGTGGCTAACTTTAAGTCCTAGCGTCACGTCGTGATGTGCTAGCCGCTCTCTATATTAACGTCTGTAGCGAGAGATTTGTTTGGTTTGGCTTGGAATGCATTGTCATCTGTGACAACTTAAAGTCGGTGTTGCATGACTCTGCGCGCATGCACAGTGGTGACAGAGCGTGGGCTGAGGCTCTGTGAAGTGACCATTCAACGCCGCTCCGTGGTTATCAACGCTCATAGGAGATATTAGCGACACTTCGTTCTAAGAATTAAATATCGATCATTACTCGTGGGTGATCTTCAACAGCAATCAGTCTGCTGGTAGAGACTACACCTGTCAACAGCCGTGAGACTCTCATTTATCTGCCGTGAGTCTGATAGATGTCGGTCATTGAAGGCAAATAGCCTAATGGCAGGTCCATGAAGCCAATGATTGCCTTCAACAGTGATTTCTGCTGCATGATACTTTAGATTTTGTTAGAGGTTTTAGTGGTGGAATTTCAATGCTGCGAAACGTCGATATATTAATTAATGAAGGTAAATGACAATGAACGAGAGAATTGTGAGAGAGAGGGAGGAGAGAGAGGCGATATAGATAATCATAGAGACTCTTACCTCAGAGCATGACCAGAGAAATAATAATTTCTTCACTGTATCTATCCTCAAATCTCTCTCTCTCTCTCTCTCTGTGATCTCTCTAACTCTCTCTCTCTCTCTCTCTCTCTCTCTCTCTCTCTCTCTCTCTGATCTTTCTCTCTCTCTCTCTCTGATCTCTTCTCTCTCTCTCTCTCTCTCTCTCTGATCTCTTCTCTCTCTCTTTCTCTCTCTCTTTCTCTCTCTCTCTCTCTCTCTCTCTCTCTCTCTCACTCTCTCTCTTGTGCATGCCGGGGACATAATGTCACATAAATTAGCAACTTTATGATTCACGTTATCATTTCACAATGTCGTTGTTGATAAGATGATGTTATGATCTTTATATGAGTGTTTTATATGAGAGTTGATAGAGATGGGGTGATACACTTTGTATGAAGCTGCAGTGGGTCAACCAATACAATTGATCGAATGAATCGAGGTCAACATTTGTATACATGTATATATGCATGAGTACGTATATATATATACATATATATATATATATATATATATATATATATATATATATATATATATATATAGCGAAAGAGCGGGGAAGAGAGAGACAGAGGAGAGCGAGAGAGAGAGAGAGAGAGCTACAATTGTTGTATTATATTAGAGCTGTTGTCTGCGCGAGCTATTGTTGTCAAGATTTACTGGATAGGGTCAGCTGCGTGTTGACCTCATGTGTATGTATGTATGTGTGCATGTATGTGTGTGTATGTGCGTGTGCATGTATATGTGCGAATCTGTGTGTGCATGCATGTGAATGTATGTGCTTGTGCATGTAGGCATGTGTATGTATGTGCATGTATGCGTGTTGACCTCATGTGTAGGCCCCTATGTATGTTTGTGTGTGCATGTATGTGTGTATGTGCGTGTGCATGTATGTGTGTATGTATGTGTGTGCATGTATGTGTGTGCATGTCTGTGCATGTACATGCATGTATATGTGTGTGCATAAATGTGCTTGTATGTGTATGTGCATGTACGTGTGTGTGCATGTATGTGCATCATATGTGTTTGTACATGTAAGTGCATGTATGTGTGCATGCAGGTGTGTGTGCATGTGTGTGCATGTATATGTGTTTATGTGTGTGTGTGTATGTGCATGTATGTGTGTGTGTGTCGAACTATATAGGCCTACACACATACTTGTAGACTAAAGCACGTGTGTGACCTCTCTAATGACCCCTGTAGTCTTGATGACTCATGACAGTGAGGCTTAGGGTCAGTAAGACATCGTGATGCACTTCTTACCTCTACATGAAGCCCATGACGATACGATTCAATAACAAAGAACAATGACTGTAACACGATGAAATGTACGATAAATCCTCTCTTCTAGTACACTGCCTAACGGCAGGTCCATGGCATAGAACTCTCCCAACCAATTTTATCGTCAACTTATCTTTTCAACTCTATATAAGAATTTATTATCAGATCACTCAACATCCCCTGTCTTGGTTTTCCTCCAACTCTTTACTCTTGCAATCGTCTTTCTATTACATCCTACATCAAACCAAGCACACCTCTTATAATGTGTCCTATCCAGCTTTTCCTTCTATTTATTATCACATCTAATTGTCTCTCTGTACCGACTCTTTCAAGAACTTCTTCATTACTTTATTTATGTATGCCATTAAATCAAGGGGAAAACTAAAGGTGAGGGGACTGAGGTGGTTCCTCTTTGCCTTCCTCAGGTCATGCTTAGTTGCCTCTTATATACATGCGGCAGTTTGTTTGCGGTTGCCCTATTCTGCAGTAGTTCAACAACTCCCGAGCCCAACACGAGATATCTATGTTGCTATATCGTATGTTTATCAGAAGCGGTATCGAGTGAAGGTCAGGGTCGTTAAAAGTTCATCCAATCATTTGAGAGAAATAGAATCCAAAGGAAACGAGCATCACAGGTTTGTACTAGCGAAATCTCTTATCTCTTTAGACTGATGATAATCTAGGCCTATAGCTAATACATACATTGATTGATACATGATTAGCTTATTCTATAATTCCTGTCGACCTATCAACAGGTTGTTCTAATTGATAGCACATGATTAGTCTACATTATGATTCCTCTCAACCAATCATCGAGTTGTTCTAATTGATAGCACATGATTAGTCTATTCTATGATTCTTCTCGACCAGTCAACGAGTAGTTCTAATTGGTAGCACATGATTAGTCTATTTTATGATTCTTCTCGACCAGTCAACGAGTAGTTCTAATTGGTAGCACATGATTAGTCTATTCTATGATTCTTCTCGACCAGTCAACGAGTAGTTCTAATTGGTAGCACATGATTAGTCTATTATATGATTCCTCTCAACCAATCAAACGAGTTGTTCTAATTGATTATATGATTCCTATTAGTAATGAAGATTAAATAGTATATAATTAGGCCTACATTAAATTTGGTATCTCTTTATAGTTTGCTAAGTGACAAGTACATGGTACACGTTCACACTTAGTCCTTAGTCTTCATCCTGCCTATACTCTTTAGATCAAAGGCCAATCACGTCACAAAAGGCTTTTTTAAATTTATTTTCACCTTTTGTAGTATATAGCTTGAGAAAAATATGGTTTCTGAGGTGACCATTGTATCCTCAGTTTTGCTTTGTCGCCTCTTACTACGCGTGCAATTGCCGGTTGGTCTATTCTTCAGTGACCAGAACAGAACAAGGGATAAGCCATTAATTAGACTGGTCTTTATGACGGTAGCTCGAGTGTGTCGAGTTGAACGCTATGAGTGTTTTGATATGATACAGACGTGTTAGAGCAGCAGATGCCGCCACTCTATCGTTCAGATCAAGTGTATACGAGGTGTCAGTGAGTGAGGGCGTACTCGTTAACTCTGTCATCACTCAAGTCTCCGTATGTACTGCTCAGCTTATCATAACTACTTATCACTGATAATATAAGTGATAATTTAGCACTTAACACTGATAATATAAGTGATAACTTAGCACTTATCACTGATAATATAAGTGATAACTTAGCACTTATCACTGATAATATAAGTGATAACTAACTTATCACTGATAATAAAGTGATAAGTAACTTATAACTGATAATATCCTTATCCGTTTTAACTAACTTATTTATCGCCATGGCTGGAGCCAGTGGCGATGTCGATAAGATAATCAACCGCGGATCAGTATGTGCGGGGTTCAAATCCTGGGCTCGCCCGTCACTGACATCGCTTTCGAGTAAAGAAACTGACGTTAACTGACATTAGGTTTACCAGTTTTTTACTCACTATTAACAAACTTATCACTGATAATATACTGATCCCTGTTATCACACTTTTCACTGATAACTTGTCGCTAATAACTTACTTATCACTGATAACACACATATGACTAACATCCTATCACTAATTACCTACTTATCACTGATAGCTTACCATTCATGTTAAGATGGAAGTATTCAAAAAGGTTTTCATCTTTTTAATGAGCATTCTTAATTAAGTCATTAGATAGTATAAGTCATAATTTATTAAACTGTGGTCTTGTTACAAGATCTGAGCTGATTGATTCGATAAAAAGGTAAAGCTAAGGTTAGCGTCAGTTTCCTCACTCTACAGCGAAGTCAGTCACTTTCGAGCCTGCTTTTAAACTTCTCTGACAAAATTTACAGAGTTGCTATGTTGTCTGACTACTGTTTTAATGTTTAGTAGTATAATTATTTGGTTTGTCTACCTGGTATTTGATAGATATATGATACGTAGAAAATATACGAACCATTTTCTAAAATTAAGCAATAATACAAGAGATAGTAAAACTTTTTTAATTAATCTCATGTCAATCAAATTCAAGATAATATTAAATGTGCTGTAGGTGAACTGTGAAGAGGAGACTAACGTAGAGTATGAGATAGCTCAGGGTAATGTGAACAACACTTTCAGTATAGACCCTAAAAGGTAATCCTCTCTCTCTCTCTCTCTTTCTCCTTCTGTCTTTCACTCTCTCTCTCTCTCTCTCTCTCTCTGTCTCTCTCTCTCTCTCTCTCTCTCTCTCTCTCTCTCTCTCTCTCTATATATATATATATATATATATATATATATATATATATATTTGTCTCTCTCTCTCGCTCTCTCTTGTTCTCAGTACTGCTTATCTGTTGGTCCACAGCAAATAATTTAAATTTTTAAATCTCTCATATATTAAATATTTAAACATTTAATATCTAAATCAAATTTTTATTTTAATTAAAAAATCAAATTACAAATTAAATTAAATTAAACATTTAAATATCTCTCTTGTCTCTTTGATGGCTTATAGATTATGTGTTTTGTATAACTGGTGGATTATATTTAGTAGAGTTTGTGGAGTATGTTGTGTATAACTGGTGAATTATGTTGTTGTACAATTGGTGGATTATATTTTGTGTAACTGGTGGATTATATTTTATATAACTGGAGGATTATATTTGTTATATCTGGTGGAGTGTGTTATTGCAGTGGTGTAGTGATAAACTTGAGGAGTTTGGACAGGGAAGCACTGTCTCGTTACTCTCTTCTACTCAACGCTGCGGACAAAACTGCTGGACTGGTTAACACTCGCTCTACCATTAGTCAATTAATTGTTATCATCCATTTGTTTCTTATTTTACATTTTCATACTTGTACAGCACTTTTTCTTTATAGCAATTTCTATTTTTAACATTCAATCTACTTATATCCATTCCATTCTCAATCAATCAATCAATCAATCAACCAATCAATCAATCAATAAGAATTTAACGTCCGGTTCCTCAATCTATTAATATTTTAAGTTTGCTCCTGCATCATGTTACATTTCTAACTGAAGAGCTATATAGACTACGTACAGTAATTAACTCAAAACCCAATCAACTTTCACAGTCTCGTAGTCAGTGTTGTCACGGACGACGCTTGTCACAGTGTTGTTGTTGTTATTGTTTATGTTGTTGTTGTTGTTGTTATTGTTGTTGTTGTTGTTATTGTTGCTGTTGTTGTTGTTGTTGTTGCTACAGACAGCCGAGGCAACGCTGTCTCTGACAGTGACGGACATAAATGACAACAGCCCAGTGTTCTCCCCCATCACGAGCGAGTGGAGCGTGTCTGAGGGCAGATCCAATGTGCACGTAGGCACTGTGAGCGCCAGTGATGCTGATGAGGGGCTGAATGCACAAGTGAGGTACTCGCTGGGATCTTATACCAGGTAAGTAGCAACAACAATAGTAGCAGTATCAATAACAACAACAACAACAACAGTAACAACAACAGCAACAGCAGCAGCAACAGCAACAGCAATAACAACAACAATAGCAATTACACTTATTGAACCTGACAGTTATTAATTATCGACTCTTCGTTGAACCTGACAGCTATTAATTACCGACTCTTTATTAAACCTGACAGCCTTTAATTATCGCCCCTTAATTGAACCTGGCAGCTATTAATTAACAGCTCTTTATTGAACCTAACAGCTATTAAATATCGACTCTTTATTGAACCTGACAGCTATTAATTAACGACTCTTTTGAACCTGAGAACTATTAATTAACGACTCTTTATTGAAACTGACAGCTATTAAATATCGACTCATTATTGAACCTGAGCTATTAATTATCAACTCTTTATTGAACCTGACGACTGTTAATTATCGACTCTTTGTTGAACCTAACATCTATTAATTATCGACTATTTATTTAACCTGACAGCTACTTCAGCATAGACCCAGTGTCAGGGGAGGTGAGGCTAATCTCCCCCCTCTCCTCTGATCTCACCCCCTATGTCGACCTGCTCGTCATCGCCTCTGACTCCGCCCCTGACAGGCGCAGCACGGCTCTGACGATTAGAGTGACAGTTAGAAGCAGCAGTGAGGCCACGCCCATATTCTATCAGCCTCTATATGAGGTCGGCGTGCCCGAGAACTCTGTCAACTTTCTCGTGGCAACTGTGCAAGTGAGTGACGTCTGTCATTAGCTGTAGACCATGCCCACTAGACATTACAAGTAAGTGACATCTGTCATTAGCTGTAGACCATGCCCACTAGACAGTACAAGTAAGTGACATCTGTCATTAGCTGTAAACCACGCCCACTAGACAGTACAAGTAAGTGACATCTGTCATTAGCTGTAGACCACGCCCACTATAGACAGTACAAGTGAGTGACGTCTGTCATTAGCTGTAGACCACGCCCACTATAGATAGCTCTTATATATCCTATCCTTACGCATTATAGCCTATCCTATCATATTGTAATGTATGCATTACATTTTATGTAATGCGTTTTAAGAGCCCATCACATAAAACTCTATTCCGCTAGCACCCTTCCTTGGACTGAATATCTGGATTTTGGATCGCACCTTCTATGGACCTCTCACTCTGCTCATCGGCTTTGATTTGATTCCACAGTACTCGATGTCGTTATGGACAACATTAGCACTCTAGTCGTATTGGTGTTGTTGTTGACGTCCCTGACATCATCCTTGGAAGAGGAAACGGACGTTGGACCTTTATTAATATTATTATTATTATTATTATTATTATTATTATTAATATTATTATTATTATTATATTATTATTATTATTATTATTATTATTATTATTGTTATTATTATTATTATTATTATTAGTAGTAGTAGTATTAGTATTTTTAACCCCCTAAGAAGGGGATATATTAGTATTATTATTATTATTATTATTAATAGTATTATTATTATTATTATTATTATTATTATTGTTGTTGTTGTTGTGGTATGTGTTAACCAGGCTAGGAGCTGTCGCCCCACGACTAGCATAGAGTACGAGATAGTAGCGGGAGAGTCCGCTCTGTTCAGAATCAACTACACCTCGGGTGAGATTAGAACCCAGGCTTCTCTGGACTATGAGCGAGTGCGCTACCACATCCTCATCATATCAACCCGTCAGGCTACTGATAACAACCCCCAGTACTCATGTACTGTTAACATCACTGTACTGGTAAGTACTCGTGTACTGTTAACATCACTATACTGGTAAGTACTCGTGTACTGTTTACATCACTGTACTGGTAAGTAGTCGTGTACTGTTAACATCAATGTACTGGTAAGTACTCGTGTACTGTTAACATCACTGTACTGGTAAGTACTCATGTACTGTTAGCATCAATGTACTGGTAAGTACTCGTGTACTGTTAACATCAATGTACTGGTAAGTACTCGTGTACTGTTAATATCACTGTACTGGTAAGTACTCGTGTACTGTTAACATCACTGTACTGGTAAGTACTCGTGTACTGTTAACATCACTGTACTGATAAGTACAAGTGTACTCTTAAATTCTGAACTAAATTTCTATTCAACTATTCCTTGGATTGCTAAGCACTTTCAGAATATCACTGATTAATTGTAATTTAGTTGTCGTTCAGTTATGTTTGATAGGTTGATCATAACTTTGTGGTTATTGACTGCCTGATTGATTGATCATAACTTTGTTGTTGTTGACTGCCTGATTGATTGATCATAACTTTGTTGTTGTTGAGTGCCTGATTGATTGATCATAACTTTGTTGTTGTTGACTGCCTGATTGATTGATCATAACTTTGTTGTTGTTGACTGCCTGATTGATTGATCATAACTTTGTAGTTGTTGACTGCCTGATTGATTGATCATAACTTTGTTGTTGTTGACTGCCTGATTGATTGAACATAACTTTGTTGTTTGCTAATTAATCGTAACTCTGTGCTAGGACACGAATGATAACAGGCCACGTTTCTCTGTTGACGCCTACAACTCAGCGCTGATCACAGAGGACGCGCTACCTGGCACGGTGCTCGAGGCTGTCAGCGCAGTGGACGACGATGGACCGGTTAGCGCATACTGTTGTTGTTGTTGTTGTTGATGCTGCTGCAGCTGATAGTTTAGCTTTAAGTCTTGAAGTATGAAATGATGACAAGCGAACTCCTAATTTAAGTTTTTATATTTCATTTAAATGTATGAGTTTGTCAATTCAATTGGTATTAGTTAAATAATGAAATTTAAAGCTTAAACGTTGGTTTAGAGCTACACAGGTTAAGAGAACATGATCGAGTTTGAAGTTTTCTACTGCGTTTTACAACTTACTCGTAACTGAATAGTTCTATTGAAACTGAACAGATCTATTTAAATTATAATTAGATTGTGTTTAACTGGTGTTTAAGTTGTGTTTAAATTTTGTTTTTAACGATGTGCAGTCACTGTGATGTCTTAAACAAGCATCAAGTGCTTTCTGATCCTGTGTGTTGTTATGTTAGAGTTGTCACATATATAGTCAAACACATGTTGCCAGTTATGTGACAACGTGTGTTGTCACACATGTTGTCACACATGTTGTCACATATTGTCACATGTTGTCACATACAGTATGTTGTCAGACATATGTTGTCAGTTATGTGACAACATGTGTTGCACGCATGTTGTCACATGTTGTCGCAAATGTTGACACAAATATTGTCAAACACGTTGTCACATGTTGTCACCTGTTGTCGCACATGTTGTCACATGTTGTCGCATGTTGTCACATGTTGTAACGCATGTTGTCACATGTTGTCGCATGTTGTCACATGTTGTCATGTTGTCACATGTTGTCACATGTTGTCACATGTTGTCATGTTGTCGCATGTTGTGACACATGTTGTCACATGTTGTCGCACATGTTGTCACATGTTGTCGCATGTTGTCACATGTTGTAACGCATGTTGTCACATGTTGTCGCATGTTGTCACATGTTGTCGCATGTTGTCACATGTTGTCACATGTTGTCATATGTTGTCACATGTTGTCACATGTTGTCGCATGTTGTCACATGTTGTCGCATGTTGTCACATGTTGTCGCATGTTGTCACATGTTGTCGCATGTTGTCACATGTTGTCGCATGTTGTCACATGTTGTAGGGACCTAACAGTTGGATCAGGTTCAGCATAGGGAGGGTTGACCCTACCTCGGGGTCAGCCAATTTCTACGTCATCCCTGACACAGGCATGCTCATCATCAGCAGACAACTCAATCAAGATACCAGTGGGGCCAGCCAATACGTGGTGAGATACAATACATCGTCAATACATCGTCAATACATAAGCAATACATCGTCAATACATCACCAGTATCTCGTCAATACCTCGTCAATACATCGACAATACATCGACAATACATCGTCAATACATCGTCAATACCTCGTCAATACATTGTCAATACATCGTCAATACATCGTTAATACATCGTCAATACCTCGTCAATACATCATCAATATCATGGCAATGAAAATGGTTTATTTCACATTGTATTGTTTTACACAATTTCCTAAATAAGTATTATTTAGTGAAAATAATTGCGTTTTAGTTGAAAATCATTTTAAATATTGTAAGCCATCAGGCTCCAATAAGCTGTTATTAAAAATAGTTGATTGAATAATTCACAATTAGAGTGAGAGGCAGATTGACAAATTGGTGAATTTATTACTAACTAACTGTGTGATTGATTGATTAACGAATATGATTGCTTGACTGATTGATTGATTGACTAATCTGATTGCTTGACAGATTGATTAATTAACTAATCTGATTGCTTGACAGATTGATTAATTAACTAATCTGATTGCTGATTGATTGATTGACAGATACTAGTGGTAGCTAGTGATCTAGGCAGTCCACCACTCAACAGTTCGGCCAATGTTATTGTACCTGTGGCTCGTAACATGTACCCGCCTTACTTCGACAACTCATACTACACAGTGACTATCAACGTCACCCAACCCATAGACAGCGTCATACGAACAATGCGAGCTGATGATAACGATGACACGGTAACCGCTAGCATTGAGTAATTGTACCTATCTGTCTAGTGCCTAATATTATGAGGGGAAGATATTCTCGCCGATATCAATCTCTACCATTTGACTTTATCCGCGAGATAACTAAAAATCTGCTTTTTACATATTATGAAACTTCTCTATTCTCAACTTTATCTTGTGCTCGAAATCTGCATAAATCTTTAGAGTTCTTGAAAATTATGTCATATTTCCAAGAACTCTAAAGATTTGTGCGGATTTCGCGCTCTGCTATTGGCTGGAGTCACCTGGCCCGGTTGAATGTATGCCGCCTGGCGACAACATTGTTTTAATTCACGCGAAGGATAACCGCCCGAGTCTCAGCAGATATCTTCCCCGTCACAAGTAGTTGAAATCAGCTGAGATATCGGATGAAAATTTCGTTCATAAAATCCAAAAGCGACTTTCGGCGACGATATTTTTCGGAGTGAAAGATATCTTCGCCATATAAGATCGGCTGTAATTCTCCAGTCCTAAAATCTCTACACAGTCAAAGTATTGCCTGTATTACTTGGAGAGTAGAAATTATTGGACGGTATTCTGACAATCACTGTATTTCACGACTGGTACAGTCAGTATGTTCTTAAGTTCTAATTCTTCTATAACCAGGTCATGCATTGTTCAGTTATTCTATGGTTAAATAGATTGGCAGACCTATTTGACTGAATTTTTATTATTATTTGTCAAATGCAACAATTAGATTGCATAATTAAATAGCAGTTTGACTGACTGACTGACTGCCACTGATCGATGTACTGATGATTGATTATCGATTGTTTGATTGATGATCAGGCGCCGTATAACGTAGTACGGTATGAGATCACGGGTGACGGTAAGGCTCTCAACTTTTATTCGATAGATGGCAACAGTGGTGAGGTCACTGTCAAAGCTAACCTAGCTGATGACACAGACAGCAGCTACAACGTAAGCTAATCTCTCTGTAGCAATTATAATCTACTCATTGTAAATGTTCTCATAGCTGACCTAGCTGATGATATAAACAGCAGCTATAACGTAAGCATCCACTGAAAGAACAGACTAAATGTGAACTATGGTGAACTTAAATAAAAATAATGATAATTGGTGAAATATAATTTAAAATTGAGATTAAAAATAAAATATAAAAAATTCTAAAAGAAGAAGACGACCAGATGAGCAATGGACAGAACTCAGCGCATATCACTACTGAAAAATGAGTTTCATAAATACTCGACGATGGTCAAAAGAACCTATTAAATGATACTTACATCATTTGTACAGCCACCATCAATCAGCGGATGGGTAGCTCTCAAATTAGTAGTTTGCATTGCTCAAAAAGATTGGCTGTAGTAATAACAACGCCAATCACGCGCGCTGCAGGCTGGAAATGATTGACAGCTAATTAGCATAACTGATCAGATATCTGAAAAGTTAAATTTGACCGTGTGTGGGCGTTCGTCAGTTTTATCGGCAGATAAATTTGACCGTGTGTGGCCAAAATATCTGTTTAGATTTCAGATCTGAACAGATAAATTTGACTGTGTGTGTACGATCCCAATTTATCTGAACAGATATCTGATCAGATATATGCTCAGATATATCTCAGTTAAATATGACCGTGAGTGGGCTCCGTCCTAATTTATCTGAACATATATCGGGTCAGATAAATTTGATCGTGTATGGCCACTTTAACGTAAGCTGACAGCAATTATAATCTAGTAGTAATTATAATCTACTTATTGTAATTGTTACATAAACTAATCTATAGTAATTATGATTACTCATTGTAAATCTCTGTAGTAATTATAATATACTCATTGTAAACATTACATAAGCTAATCTGTAGTAATTATAATCTACACATTGTGATCGCCCCGTAGGTTCGAGTGCAGGCCACGGACGGAGGGGGCCGTTCTAGCGTGGCCCTGCTCGTCGTGGCGCTCAACAGGAACCTACACGCCCCGCACTTCACGCAGCTGAGCTACAACGCCACGGTGCAGGAGGGCACGCCACTGCTGAAGTCTATTGTCAGAGTCAGGGCGACTGATGAAGATGTCCAGGTTATGACTCCTGTCATAGCAATCAATCAATACAATATCATGCTAAATAGATCAGTCTACCAAGCAATCAATTCGACCATCAATACAATTTAAATCTAACTATTGATTAAGCTGTTAGTTAATTCTATTCTTTCTTCTATGAAAGTTGGACACGTAAGAAAGTGAATCACTTTTCTCACAACAGACCTGTACGTCTTATTAGCCTACTTGTTCTCTGTTTATAAATACTGAATTTGAAGTTGATTGATTGATTAAACAATGGATTGACTGATTGATGAATAGGTTCATTTGATTAGTTGATGCTTCGTTGGGTGATGACTGTTTCAATCTGCTTATTGTATGATTTACTTACATATCAGTTTTAAAATGTAAGTATTCAGTTCATTTGTTCAATAGCTTATTTATTTATTATTTCTTTTGTTGATTTGTTTATTTATAAACCTCACCGATGGTTTAATCTATAGATTAATTGGTGAGAAATTGATTGACTGATTGATTTATTGATCGATCGATCGATTGATAGATTGATTTACTGATTGATTGATTGATTAGGAGCCGTTCAACAGAGTGCAGTACTCAGTGGTGGGTGACTCTGTAGCTCAGCAGTTCTTCACAGTGGACAAAGACTCGGGTGCTGTCAGTCTCGTCCAATCTCCTGGACTCGATCCTCTACAAAGTGTCGAGTACAAGGTATCAGCTAGGATGTGTCACCTGTACACTCTCCGTCTCACTGTTTCTCTGTCTCTCTCTCTTTGTCTCCCTCTCTCTCTCTGTCTCTCTCTGTCTCTATCTCTCTTTCTGTCTCTCTCTCTCTCTCTCTCTCTCTGGCTCTCTCTCTCTCTGGATCGTTATAGAAATTTGTTATTCTCGTGGATTTGATCCTCTCCAAAGTGTCGAGTACAAGGTATGAGCTAGGATGTGTCATATGTACACACACATACACATTGATTGATTGATTTACTGATTGATTGATTGATTGATTGATTGATTGATTGACCTGTATACAGGTGCTGATATCATGTGTTGATGGAGGTCAGTTAAGCTCTACTAACAGAGCCACAGTGACTGTGTCAGTACAACGTAACCTTTATGCACCTGTCTTCAGCTCTCCCTCTTACTCGGTGCTCCTCAGTCAAGACGTCAGACCCGGCACTCCCGTCATCCGTGTCAACGCTACCGACAACGATACCGTGGTACGTATAACTGTGCTGTGCGGTACATGATATACAGTACAGATGTACTGTGTGATACAATAGGGTACAGTATAGCGATACCGTGGTATGAATTGCTATACTTTGATACAATATACCTTTTTATTATTAACAATGAAAACTTATAAAGCAGTGTCATGGCCGAAATTTGGCTTCGAGATTACTTTACAGAAAGAGTTTATACTAATAATAACCAAAATAAAAATTACATTATAAATTTAAATTTATCGTATGGATTGTAACATGGTTCATTCAACATCGATAACACTAGATACTGAGTATTGTAAGTATATGACTTTAATTTTGAAGAACGCAATAATATGTAGTAGCATAATTGATTGACTGATTCATTTATTGATTGATTGATTGTTCAGGAAGCGTTCAGAACATTGAGATACAGTATTATAGGTGACGACAACGCGACGTCACTATTTAGCATTGAGCCAGACACAGGACTGATCATAATGACCTCCTCTCTACTTAATGATCCCACCAGTGTCTATAGGGTATGCTATCTAACATCTCTTATGCCTAATATTATGAAGGGGAAGATAGTCTCGCCGATATCAATCTGTAACATTTGACTTTATCCGAGAGATAACTAAAAATCTGCTCTTTGCATTTTATGAAGCTCTACTATTCTAAAATTTATCTTGAGTCCGTAACGTCATATTTCCAAGAATTCTAAATATTTTTACGGATTTCGCGCTCTCCTATTGTCTGGTGCCACTGGGCCGGTTGAATGTCAGCCGCCTGGCGACAACTTTGTTTTAATTTACGCGAAAGAATACCGCCCGAGCCATGTTGTTTATGTTGTTTATCAGATACGAGTGCAGGCTAAGCTATGTTGTTGTTGTTGTTGCTCAGATACGAGTTCAGGCTAGGGACGGTGGCGCCCCCGCTATGTGGACAGACGTGGTGGTGACAGCGCGTGTAGAGAGGAACACACATAGACCTGAGTGGATCACCAGCAACACTACACTCAAACTGCTGGAGTCCCTACAACCTGGCGTCAACGTGTTTAATATATCAGCTAGGGACGACGACATTGTGGTGTGTAACTATCAGTAACTTGTTTAATATATCAGCTAGAGACGACGACATTGTGGTGTGTAACTATCAGTAACTTGTTCAATATATCAGCTAGAGACGACGATACTCCATTTCCGTTGTTGTTGTTGCTCCAGTCTACTAACAACGTGGTACGGTACTCTATTGCTGCTGTTGATGTTGCTCCAGGCTCCTAACAACGTGGTACGGTACTTTGTTGTTGTTGATGTTGCTGCACCAGGCTCCTAACAAAGTGGTACGGTACTCTATTGTTGTTGTTGTTGTTGCTCCAGGCTCCTAACAACGTGGTAAAGTACTCTATTTCTGGAGCCTCACTGTACTTTCAAGTGGATCAGGATCAGGGCTACATTACTCTCAGACAATCTCTAACATCTGACAGCAGTCGTGCTGAGTTATATCAGGTTAGAAGCGATATCCAGGATGACACCAAGCACCTCTAGCAACACACTGAATTAATATGTAGGGCCTGTGTATGGTTAGTTGTTCATAAAGAAGACTCTGCTACTATCTGACGAACTCATGTTAACTTGTTTAGTTAATACGTTTTACAATGAAACTCTTGTGAATGTTAATAATACTACTAATAAAAGTTTAACGTCTGTTTCTTCATAAAAGAATGATGTCAGGGACGTCATTCTTATAAGTGATTTCTAACTATCGATCCTTGTTTGTACTGTAAGAGTCTTCATAAACAAGCAAACTGGTTTACGTGTTATTGCTCTATACCATGTTGGATGACATCACTACCTATCATTGTTTAGGTCCAGTGTTTGGCACAAGATGGCGGCACTCCTCCCCTATCCAGCTCTCCACTAGTGCTGAGTGTACAAGTCGTGAGAAACAAAAACCCTCCAGTCTTCAACAACAGTGTTTACAACATCCGCCTCAATGAAAACCAGCCAGTAAATCAAGTAGTGGTCAGCGCTACAGCCGTCGATAAAGACCCGCAGGTTCTAATCCTAACAATCGTTACTTTTCGTATTGTCTAGTGTCAGGTTATATTCTAAAAGATCCACTATGAATCATCATGTTATGAATTAATTAAAAACTGTAACGGTAGTTGCTTTTCAATTTAAAAATGCAGATAATATATATAAATTATATATATATATATATACATGTATATATACGTATATATATATGCACATCTATATATATATGTATATATATATATATGTATATATATATACATATATATATATACGTGTACATATATAAATATATATATATATATATATATATATATATATTTATATATGTATACATATATATATATATACTGTATATATGTATATATATATACTTATATATATATATATATATATAATATATATATATATATACACATATATATATATATGTATGTATATATATATAAAGCTGAGAGAAGTTGATAAGCTATTGACTGATAAGAGTTGATAAGCTGTTGACTGATAAGAGTTGATAAACTATTGATTGATTGATTGATTGAACAGAATGAGTTTGGACTAATAAGCTATGAACTGATAGGAGATGACAACGCTGTAGATTATTTCTCTATCAATCCAGCCACAGGAGATATTTCTCTTTCCAAATCTCTCTCCAACGATTCTACGGATCTCTACCAGGTAAATACATCACAATACAATACAATTAGATGTATTACAATACAACACAATGCAATACAATGAAATGTATTACTATACAATACAATACAATGCGATACAATATAATGTGTATATATATATATATATATATATATATATATATATATATATATATATATATATATATATATATATATATATTCGAACGCGGATCAGTGTGTGCGGAGTTCAAATCGTGGGCTCGCCCGTCACTGAAATCACTTTCCAGTGAGGAAACTGTCGCTAACCTTAGCTTTACCAGATTTTTTGTAATATAATACAATACAACATAAAATACAATCTCTAGATGAGCAGCCCTTCCTTATGTGTACCTTTACAGCCAGACAGAATATTCTGTTATTTTATTCCCAAGATTCAGCTTTGATATATTGTTGATATTTTGCTATTTTGTTCCTACGATTTAGCTTTGATAAATTGTTGATATTTTGCTATTTTTGTTGGTAAGATTCGGTGTTGATATCCGTAAAGATATTTTATTATTTGCACAGCTGCGGGTGAGGGCGAGTGATAATGGAGTTCCCGCCAAACAGAGCACAGCCCTTGTGAGAATACAGGTGAATAGAAACCTGTACGCACCAGTGTTCTCTAGTGCTGCGTATAACATCAGCATTGCTTATACACAGCCTCTAGGTGAGACTATTGGTGCCGTGACAGCCACTGATCTTGATAAATATGTGTGTGTTCACTCACTCTCTCTCTCTCTCTCTCTCTCTCTCTCTCTCTCTCTCTCTCTCTCTCACTCATTCACTCACTTTCTCTCTCTCTCTGTCGCTCCCTAGCTCTAGCTCTCTTTCTGTCTCTCTCTCTCACGCTCTCTCTCGCTCGCTCTCTCTCTCTCTCTCACTCTCTCTCTCTCCGTCTCTGTCAAATGACTAATTAATCCAGCAATGTAATCATCAATCAGTCTGTCATTGAGTCAATAATCAGTCAATCTTTCCACTAATTGATCACTCTGTACATTACACTCTGTACATTACACTCTGTGCATTACACTCTGTACATGACAACCTCTACATTACACTCTGTACATTACACTCTGTACATTACAACCTCTACATTACACTCTGTACATTACAACCTCTACATTACACTCTGTACATTACAACCTCTACATTACACTCTGTACATTACATTCTCTACATTACATTCTCTACATTGCACTTCATTTCATTCTCAACATTACACTTACATGACATTAACACTTACATTTCACTTACATCACTTACATTCTCTATACTACACTCTATACTTTTGTAGGCACCCTACAACACGGTGATCTATGAGTTGACGGGTGATGTAACAGCCCTGGGGTTCTTCATGGTAGATCAGAGGTCAGGAGAGGTGAAGGTCAAGAGAGCTTTGCCAGCTGATGCCGGCGACCTCTATCTTGTGAGTTATGCGACTAATTGATTGATTGATTACCTTATATTTAGTACTGAGCAGTCATCTGCCGAATTGATTGATTTATTCCCATGTATTTACTACTGAGCTGTCATCTGCCGAATTGATTGAGTTATTCCCATGTATTTAGCACTGAGCTGTCATCTGCCAAATTGATTGAATTATTCCCATGTATTCAGTACTGAGCTGTCATCTGTCGAATAAAGGCTTATAACTTGCTATAAATTTTCTTTGACTCGTTCTATTCCAGGTAACTGTGCACATATATATCGTTATATTTCATAGTAATTCGTTATTCTAGGCAGCTAGTTATTGCGCTTTAAATGAAAATACTTGCCATATTGCTAACTCTAATTAGCTACATGTATCCCTAATTAGAACTCCATGACCTCTATGATACTCAATAACCTGTTTTGACTTGTTCTATTACATTATATTTGCTTTTTCGTTGTAACTCATGGTATGTAATTGATCTAGTATTTAATCGATCTAAGCAGTTATTTAGTCTATATTATTTTATTTATTGTTAATCTGCTGTGTTAAATAGTACACTAATACTGTTAGTCTGTTATTGTTATTTGTTATTTAATAATTTATATTGTTATAGCTGATAATTCAAGCACAAGATGGCGGAAATCCACCACTCAGAAGTGAGAACAGCGCGACAGTGAGAGTGAAAGTAGATTTGAGTCAGCACGCACCAGTGTTTCTCACAGATAAATATGTGGTTAACATTAGCAGCGCTGTGGTGGTCGGTACAGGGATCATTAACGTCACAGCTGTTGCTGAAGATGGCAGTGTATGTGCTTTAAAGTTACCTCTAAAATCTCTTGACTTTCTTGGTCCTTTATGTAGTTAGGTTGCTAAACTAGTGTTGTTAGCTTTTTATCGTGCATTTTTCTGTAAATTTTGAAGTTAATTGTTAATATTATTGTAATTGAAGCATTTTGTTGCCAATTAACTTGTAACAGACAGGTTACAATATGTTTTATTTTATTTTTCTGTATAGTGATATTCTCCCTGTGTTTAACCGGGTTCCCCGTGTTGTTTCCGGTTTTGTTTTTACATAGATCAACCGGCTACTGCGCGTGTCGTAGAAGGCGATTAAAGCACTGAGATCCAAACGAGCGTCAGAAAGGGCATTCGGTTTGTGAGCACCTAGGCTACAGAAATTGCAACAAAATTTTCTAAAGCGAACAGAAGAGATTATATCGGATTGACTGATGATATAGTGTGGGACAGAGAGGAGTGGAGAAGTCTATTCTTATCCCGATCCTAGTTAAACTGGGATGAAAGGATGGATGATGACGACGACGACGACGACGACGATGATGACGATGACGATGGTGATAATGATTATCTGTATAGCGATGCTGGTTTTGACTTTAATTGGCAGGTTAGTTTAGTATCATTTCAACCTCTATTAATTTTTGATTACTTTGTATACATTATTTTTCACATCTTCCCTAGTACTGGTTCAAATTGTGCTTTATATTGAATGTTATCTTCATGACAACACAGAGTAAGCTACAGTATGAAGTGACGGGGGATTACCCAGCTATGGAATTCTTTGACGTCAGACTCGACATGGGGGAGGTCTATGTAAAGAGAGACCTTAGAGAGGACAATGGACTGCTAACTGATTACCTGGTTTGTACTTGTCCTATTAGTACAAAACTCTACTAACAGATTATCTGGTTCGCACTTAAACTATTGGTACAAAACTTTACTAACAGACTATCTGGTTTGCACTTGTCCTATTAGTACAAAACTCTGTTAGCAGATTACTTCTGTACTGTAGTACAATACTGTCTTGTGGTTGTTCAGCTCTTTGTTATGAGAGACACTAGACTGAGAATTGAAGATGAGTTTGCGTATAAAAGAAGAAAATGCTGTAACATGAAGCGATGAGAAGTAGTGGCTGAGTATTTATTTTAGAGTGTATCACTGTTTTTCACTGTGTATCTCAGTGTGTCACTTGTGTCGCTGTGTATCTCTGTGTCTGACTGTGTGGTCACTGTGTATCACTGTGTGTCACTTTATGTCGCTGTGTATCACTATGTGTCACTGTGTGTCACTGTGTATCACTGTGTGTCACTGTGTATTACTATGTGTCACTGTGTGTCACTGTGTGTCACTGTGTGTCACTGTGTGTCACTGTGTATCACTGTGTGTCACTGTGTGTCACTGTGTAAAACTGTGTGTCACTGTGTGTCACTATGTGTCACTGTTTGTCACTGTGTATCTCTATGTGTCACTTGTGTCGCTGTGTATCTCTGTGTCTGACTGTGTGGTCACTGTGTATCACTGTGTGTCACTTTATGTCGCTGTGTATCACTATGTGTCACTGTGTGTCACTGTGTGTCACTGTGTATCATTGTGTGCCACTGTTTATCTCTCTGTATCACTGTGTCTCTCTATGTATCACTGTGTATCACTGTGTGTCACTGTGGTTACTGTGTGTCATTTAGTGTCGCTGTGTATCGCTTTGTATCACTGTAAATCACTGCATCTCTATGTATCTATGTGTATCTCTATTTATCGTTCTGTATCTCTATGTATCGCTAAGTCTCTATGTATCTCTCTGTATCTCTATGTATCTCTATGTGTCACTATGTATCTCTATGTATCTCTATGTGTCACTATGTATCTCTATGTATCTCTATGTGTCACTGTGTGTCACTATGTATCTCTATGTATCTCTATGTGTCACTGTGTATCGCCGTGTATCTTTATATATTGCTGTGTGTCACTGTATGTCACTGTGTCTCTCTATGTATCTCTATGTATCTCTATGTAACTCTGTGTATCACTGTATGTTTCTGTGTGTCTCTATGTAGCTACGTGTGAAGGCCTATGTAGCAGGAGCCCCGGGAGCCCACGCTAGCGCTACTGTCTCCATTCACGTAACCAGGACTGAAGAGGTTCCCAGGTTCAGTCAACTGAACTACGTCATCACTGTGACTGAGGACATTGACCTTGGCTCTACAGTGCTTCACGTCAATGCCTCGTCCACTGATAGCAATCAGGTGAGAGAGAGAGAGAGAGCGAGAAAGAGGGAGGGAGAGAGAGAGATAGAGTGAGAGAGATAGAGATAGCATATGAGAGGGAGAGCGAGAGAGAGAGAGAGTGAGAGAGATAGAGATAGCGTGTGTGAGAGAGAGCGAGAGAGAGAGAGAGAGAGAAAGACTTAATAACTGTTTTATTTAACCTACATATTATCTATTACAGGGCAGGATTTATTACAGTCTAACGGGAGATGGTAACTCTGAGGAGTTTTTCTTCATAGAACCTGACAGTGGTACCATCATTCTGAAAAACTCTCTCACATCTGACTCCGCCTCGTCCTATAATGTGAGTATTGTCATTACACGACGCTCTCTTACTTCATTGCCAGTAATATCTCAATACATGATTATATATACTGTATACTATATATATATATATCTATATATATATATATATATATATATATATATATATATATATATATATATACACATATATATATAGTTCCTCTTCAAGTGCACGGCATAACGGCAAGTCCATGATATATATCTCTCTAACCACTTCCAACCTATCCTTCATTTCCATCTCTATATAATTATTTTATAAATCATATGTGTACATTCCTGACGAGTTTAGAATATTTGGATGATACTATAACTGATGATGAGAAATGTGAGAATTAAATATCTGTAGAATTGCAAAAGCAAAAGCGACCTGTGATGATAGGAAAGAACTTTTAATAGGAAGTCTGAAGAAAGATACAAAGATAGAGAACGGTATGTTAGATGCGCAGAGGGCACTAGTGCTTAAAGTTAAGTGATTGATTGATTGATTGACAGATTGATTTACTGATTGATTGACTGATTGATTGATTGATTGACTGATTGATTGATTGATTGACTAATTGATTGATTGATTGATTGATGGTAGATGACGGTGCTAGCACGGTATTCTAGAGGCACAGAGACCAGTAGGGCTGGGGTTCAGATCCTCGTGTCGCGTGTTAGAGCTGAGATCAGCTTCACTAGAGATGTTTACTCAGTCAACATCTCTGAGAGCCAGAGTGTTAACAGTAGTGTTACCGTCGTCACTGCCACCTCCTCACATCTCAAAGTTAGTACTTGTTGTTAACAGCGCCATCTTTACACATCTCAAAGTTAGCATGCGTTGTTAACAGCGTCATCTTTACACATCTAAAAGTTAACACCTGTTATTAACACTGTCACCTAACATATCTCAAAGTTAATACATGTTGTTAACATGTCATATCCGCACAGCTCCAAGTTAGCACGTGTTGTTAACATCGTCATCTTTACACAATTCAGTGTTAATGCCTGTTGTTAACACTGCTACCTCCTCACATCTCAAAGTTAGCACGTGTTGTTAACATCTCATCTTTACACAACTAAAAGTTAACACATGTTATTAACAGCGTCATCTTTACACAACTCAAAATTAACACCTGTTGTTAACATCTCATCTCCACACAACTCAAAGTTAGCTCGTGTTGTTAACAGCGTCATCTTTACCCAACACAAAGTTAACACTTGTTGTTAACATCAGCCAAGTTGTTAGCATCAGTTATAAAGAAGTAATGCAGTAATTCAGACTTAGTTTACTTTTGCTATCTGCTATCATATTATATCGCACACTGAGGTTACACTATGTTTAGTGGTGATCACTTTCGTAGCTTACGAGTTCATTCTCTTCTATCATCTGCTTGTCAGTTAAGATAAAGACCTTTGCAATTTTAACTAAATAAACAATCAGACAATAAATCAAGCAATCAATCAATCAATAAAATAATCAATCAATCAATAAGAATTATGCGTCCAGTTCCTCGCCATAGGGCAATGTCAGGAATGGAAAATAAAGAAATATATAAACGAAAACAACAGTGAAGGTATAGAAGGACATTGCTACTGCAGCCATTTTTGTATCAGTAAAAAATACTCCTATTGTAGCTTTGTTGACCCGTGGTTCTCTATTATAAAAGCTGGTAAAGCTAATGTTAACGTCAGTTTTCTTACTCGAAGGCGATGTCAGTGACGGGCGAGCCCAGGATTTGAACCCCGCACATTCTGATCCGCGGTCGAGTATCTTATCGACATCGCCACTGGCTCCAGCCAATACACTCTTGCTGAGAATACACGTGATCAATCCATTTCAAGTCCAGATTTCTGATGTTGTTTTCCAGGGAACCATAATGTATAGCATCAGTGGGTTTTACCCAGCCGGGGACTTCTTCACAGTTCAACCAATGGCATTAGGCGGCGTCATTTACCTGACACGTGACCTCAGGACTGATTCATCGCTCTCTACAATATACACGGTACGTTGTAGTTGTGCTGTAGAGTATGTGCGCCCTGACAAGTGTTAAACACCCTTAGAGAGCTGAGGAGTGGCCTCTATAATGTAGTACATTAAAGAGCTGAGGAGTGACCTCTATAGTGTAACACATATTATAAGATGAGTGGATGCTTCTATAGTGTAACACACAGAGGTGTACATGTATATAGTTTAACAATAATCAGAATGTATTCAACAGGACAATAGAAGAGAAGGTATTTTATAGGACAATAAAGAGAAAGTATTCAATAGGACAATAGAAGAGAAAGTATTTTATAGGACAATAAAGAGAGAGTATTCAATAGGGCAATAAAGAGAAAGTATTTTATAGGACAATAAAGAGAAAGTATTTTGTAGGACAATAAAGAGAGGTATTCAATAGGACAATAAAGAGAAAGCATTCAGTAGGACTAAATAAGAAGATGTCGCATTCATATACGTTTATTTCTGACTCTATCAGATACAAGTAAGAGCTTACGACTCAGCCTCGTCATCTTCATCAGCAGCCACCAATGTTACAGTACGAGTAGTGAGGAATCCCAACCCTCCAGTAATCCATCCACCCAGCTATTCCATCGTCCTGGTGGATGACTTTCCAGTGGGAGAGGAAATCCTGAGGGTCAATGCCACGGATCTGGACGGGGTAAGCTTTCCGTCTCTTGTGGGTTTAACGTCAACCTCAGAAGCTTGGAGTTCTTCTCTTCAAGACATCAGATGTACCAGAGTAACCTAGGCTGTACTGGAGCCAGTGGCGATGTCGGTAAGATACTCGACCGCGGATCAGTATGTTTAGGGTTCAAATCCTGGGCTCGCCAGGCACTGACATAGCTTTCGAGTGAGAAATTGACGTTAACATTAGCTTTTTTAGTCCTAATTGATCATTACTGTGTAGATCTTAGATTTCACTTATTGACGTTTTCAAGACAGCTGTAGTCGTAGCTGTTTAGACAATTTATTGTGCGACCGCCCTCCCATTGTGCCGTTTCTTTTCTACCGACTGCTTTGTAGATTCTATTTTTCCAGGACAAAATGTTTATTAGCATGTAAAATGTGGAGATGAGAGCTGCTGACTTTTTGTTCAGTACAGATTAATTTTATTACGTCTTATCTATACTATTCTTTATATTATATGTTATTAATTTTATAAACCTTAACTATACTGTATTTACTGGAATTGTGACAATTATAGTTTGTGCATGTTTAGGACATGTTGAGTTATTCTATAAACTCTACGTCAGCCATATTGGATCAGTTCTTTATTTATCCAAACACTGGATCTATCGTACTGAAGAGACCTCTAACATCTTCCTCACTCAGCTCATTCAGAGTAAGTTACAAGTCCTGTTCTATAAATAGTCAAACTCTCTATCTCTCTCTCTCTCTCTCTGTCTCTCTCTCTCTCTCTCACTCTCTCCATATGTGTGTTCCTCTCTTTGGCTGGAGCCAGTGGCGTCGTCGGTAAGATACTCGACCGCGGATCAGTATGTGCGGGTTCAAGTCCTGGGCTCTCCCGTCACTGACATCGCTTTCGAGTGAGGAAATTGACGTAAACCTTAGCATTTTACCGGCTTTTACTCACTCTCTCTCTGTCTTTTCTCTATCTTCTCTCTCTCTCTCTCTCTTTATTCATCTCTCTATATGTGTGTCTCTCTCTCTGTCTATTGCATACGTTTTTTGACATCGTGGTGCTTGTTATTATGTGCATTTTATTGTGTAATTCTTGTTTTATTGAAATTGTTATAAATTATAGAGATGCTATAATTATTGCATTAGAGATGCTATTTTGTTATTTTGACTGATATACTATCATTAAACACTAGTTGTAGAAGGACACACACACACACACACAAACACACATAGCAGGACGTACACACACACACATAATTGCACACATACATAACAGGACACACAAACATACACACCCAGACACACACACATGCACACAAACACACACACATAACAGGACAAACACACACACACTCACCACACAGCAGGACACACACGCATACATAGCAGGACACACACACATAGCAGAACATACACTCACACATAGCAGGACATACACACACACATAGCAGGACATACACTCACACATAGCAGGACACACGCACATAGCAGGAGATACACTCACACATAGCAGGACACACATATATAGCAGGACACACACACATATACACGCACACACACGCACATACACACACACATCCACACGCACACACAACGACCATTATGTTGTTTGAGCAGTTTGAGGTGCTGGTCGCAGACAACAGAGGGCGGCAGTTAACACGGGTCGCTACAGCCCCTGTGTACATCAACGTGACCCACACCCCCTCCCCTCTGCCCGTATTTGAACCCTCCGCCCCCTATCATCTATCTGTCTCTGAGAACCTAGAGGTCAACTCCACTGTGCTCAGTGTTAGAGCTTCTACAGCCAATCCCCAGGTCAATCAATCAATCAATCAATCAACCAATCAATCAATCAAATGCTTAATCATTCTACCAGTCAGTTAATTCATTACATAAACCCGTAAATCTGATGTTAACGTCAATTTCATCTGTCAAAAGCGATATCAGTGACAAACGAGCTTGCGGGATTTGAACCCCGCAAATAATGATACGTAGTGGGATATTTTACCGACATCCCCATTGACATCAGTCAGTGTAGACATAATCAATTAATTAATTAATTAGTGTATTTTTCAATCGCTAAAATAATTCTACTATTAATCAAGTTTAAAAATGAATCAATTAGTATTTTTATCAAAATATGAGCCAATCTATATATTTATCCAAATACGAATTAGTCAATCGGTGTCAATAGATTCCTGATTGGGAATTGAATAATTTATATGCTTACATATAAATAGGTAATTTATTAGTCCTATCTTACGTTCAATCGTGCACTATTTTACCTTCAAACTGTTTCGTTTGTTGAAGAGGAAGTTAACTTCTAGAGTCGTTACAGACTTATTGATTAAATAAATCATGCAGACTGAAATATTTGCTAAATATATTCCTTCTTCTAGATATTTTTGAAATAATTTCTGAAATATTTGTAATATTTTCAAAATTCTACGGATTATTTATTTTACTATATTTAAATTTGTAGAGTATCATGAGATATGAAGTTATAGGTGAAGCCTACAGTATGCAGTACTTCAGAATCGAACCATCGACCGGTGTAATATCTCTAAGAAGTCGACTAGACAACGATACGGCGACGTCCTACTTTGTTAGTCTGTTACTGTTCTTATAAATCTGTTTTACTGATGACCTGAGATTAACCAGGCTTTCTAAGATTTTATCAGGCTTTCCAAGACTTTATCAGACTTATCAGACTTTCCAATACTTTATCAGACTTTTAGGCTTTATCAGGCTTTTAGGCTTTATCAGACTTTCCAAGACTTTATCAGGCTTTGCAAGACTTTATGAGACTTTGCAAGACTTTATGAGACTTTGCAAGACTTTATGAGACTTTCCAAGACTTTATCAGATTTTCTAAGACTTTATCAGGCTTTTAGGCTTTATCAGGCTTTGAAAGGCTTTATCAGACTTTCAAAGACTTTATCAGGCGTTTAGGCTTTATCAGGCTTTGAAAGGCTTTATCAGGCTTTCCAAGACTTTATCAGACTTTCCAAGACTTTATCAGGCTTTCTAAGACTTTATCAGGCTTTTAGGCTTTATCAGGCTTTGAAAGTCCTTATCAGACTTTCCAAGACTTTATCAGGCTTTTAGGCTTTATCGGAGTTTCCAAGGCTTTATCAGGTTTTCCAAGGCTTTATCAGGCTTTCTAAGACTTTATCAGGCTTTCTAAGACTTTATCAGGTTTTGAAAGGCTTTATCAGGCTTCTAGGCTTTATCTGACTTTCCAAGACTTTATCAGACTTTCTAAGATTTTATCAGGCTTTTAGGCTTTATCAGGCTTTCTAAGACTTTATCAGGCTTCTAAGACTTTATCAGGTTTTGAAAGGCTTTATCAGACTTTCCAAGACTTTATCAGGCTTTGCAAGACTTTATCAGGCTTTGCAAGACTTTATCAGGCTCTCCAAGGCTTTATCAGGTTTTCCAAGGCTTTATCAGGTTTTCCAAGGCTTTATCAGGTTTTCTAAGGCTTTATCAGGCTTTCCAAGACTTTATCAGACTTTACAAGACTTTATTGGGCTTTCTAAGACTTTATCAGACTTTCCAAGACTTTATCAGGCTTTCTAAGACTTTATCTGGCTTTTAGGCTTTATCAGGCTTTGCAAGACTTTATGAGGCTTTTAGGATTGATCAGCTTTTCCAAGGCTTCATCAGGTTTTTCAAGACTTTATCAGGTTTTTCAAGACTTTATTAGGCTTTGAATGGCTTTATCAGGCTTTGTATGGCTTTATCAGACTTTGTAAGACTTTATCAGACTTTTCAAGACTTAATCAGTCTATGAAAGGATTTACCAGGCTATGAAAGTCTATGTGATGCTCTAATATGAAGCATGGCAAATTAGCATTTAGAGCATTCGGTTATAATGTGAAGAAAACGTTATGACTATAAACAAAACTGTTCTATCTGGATATCTAACACATTCTACTAATTGACAGTTAGTAGTGTCAGTAGATAGGTTCAATAAGCAAATAGGCTTGGTCCAAGTGTAACCCTGCCTGTCTCTCTATTGATGTATCTTATGACGTGTCTATGTATCTCTCTAATGACTTGTCTTTGTATCTCTCTTATGACGTGTCTATGTATCTCTCTTATGACGTGTCTATGTATCTCTTATGACGTGTCTATGTATCTCTCTTATGACGTGTCTATGTATCTCTCTTATGACGTGTCTATGTATCTCTCTTATGACGTGTCTATGTATCTCTCTTATGACGTGTCTATGTATCTCTATGTATCAGCTACTATTAAACGCTTGGACCACTGGTAACCCGAACTCTAAGGTCAGCACTACCGTCACCCTTGACATCACACGTAACGAGTACCGGCCCGTCTTCAACGCCCCGCTCTACTCTGCTCTCGTTCAGGACTACGCCCCTGTAGGCCACGTGATCACGAGGGTAGAGGCCACTGATAGAGATCTACCGGGGCCTAAGAGTGACGTCCTCTATAGGCTGGAGGGGCCCAAGGCTCTCACTGAAAACTTCCTCATTCATCCGATCACTGGTGTGCTCTCAGTGTATAGAGTGCTAGCACTGGATGATAGCTTGGCTCAGTCCTATCCGGTTAGTTAATCAATCAGCTAAATCAATCGTTAGATCAAGTCAATAAACTAGATCAATTAATGCGTTATATAAATCAATATACTATATTAATAAAAGTAATAAGTCAATCAATCCACTCAATAAATCAATCCATAAAATTAATCAATCAGCTAAATCAATCAACCAATCATATGGTGATAATTGGTTTCGTTATTTGGCATTCTTTCTTGAAATTTAATTACTTAAGATAAAATATTAACAATGTTAAATAAATGCCATCGTAGTGAAATGTTATATAACTATTGCTAAAATTAGTCAAATTACTGTAATAAGCCTATCTCTAATATATATATATATATATATATATATATATATATATATATATATATATATATATATTTATTTATTTATTTATTTATCTATATCTGTAACATACCAATGTCTGCACTAGTCCCACATTTCTTCTCTCTCACATGTTAACCTCTGAACGTGGTCGTTTGGTTTCCGCACTCAGTTGCAGGTGATAGCTGAGGACCAGGGTTCACCCCCCCAGTCAGGCTCCGCCTCTCTCGTCATCAACGTCACTCGCAACAGCTTCCCACCTCAGTTCACTCGTCCCGCCTACAACGTCTCTGTACCCGACACCGTGCTCTGCGGTACAGCGGTACTCAGCGTTCAGGCCTCTGATAGAGACCCACCGGTTTGTGCCAGTCAATCAATCAATCAATCTATCAATCAATCAATCAACCAATCAAGCAAGCAAGCAAACAATTAATCAAATAATTAAACAATCAAACAATTAATCAAGAAGTTAATCAATTAAACAATAAAGCAATCAATCAGTCAATCAACCAATCAATCAATAACTATATAAGTGCATAATTATTGAATGCAGGAATTTACCGAATGAAACTTTTCTGGCGATTGATTTGATTTTTCGTCAATAAAATTCTTTATCGTAGAACTGATTCACTTGTTTACAGTCAATGTCTTGAATGTCTCAATAGCGTAGGGGTAACGTCATGAAGTTTTAAATGACAGATTCTGAGGTGAATTGAACTCTCGTGGGTTCGAATCCCAGCCGCGCTGATCTGAGAGTAAGATCTCGGACATTCACTGGAATGGTTAGACGGAATATGTAATATATTGCCTAACGGTTTAAACATGTGGTATTAAAAGCGATAGATATCAGCATAGTTGATCATTTCACTATAATACGCGTTTACATTTTTAGTGCGTCATATATACGTCACAATACTCTTCTTTCTCTTGGTCAATTAATCAATTGATTGATTTATTGATTGATTGATTGGTTTATTGATTGATTGATTGATGCATTGATTGATTTATGGATTGATTAACTGAACGACTACTTGATTGATTGATTGATTAATCTATTGATTGATTGATTGCAGGGACCTAACAGCGCTATTCTCTACTCTATACTGAACGGTACAGACAGTTTTGTTATCAATCTCAGCACAGGGAGCCTCGCTGTTTCTAAGTCTCTCATCTCATCGGCCGGTCAACAGTTTGACGTGAGTGCATCAATCAATCAAATCTTAGCTAACACCTTTTCTATCATTTCAAAAACGTGAATCCTATCAAATCGCATGGCTAAGATGTATTCCTCTCATTGACTTTTTAAGTCAATTACATGTATATCAAATATTCTTGTTAATTACCTGAGGATCGAATGCGCTCATAACAATTTCTATTAGACGTTGAACTTTTCCTGTTAGCATCATTTCTCTAATTAGCTCAGCGTTAGTATCGTTTCTTTAATTAGCAGTAAACTAACTAGTAACTAGTAATAATAATAGTAGTAGTAGTAATTAGTAACTTACCGATAACTCTGGTAGACTGTAAGAGTCGCAGATCTTTCAGTTGAAATGCGCCACGGCATCTGATGTTGTTGAGCGTAGAGTGATGAGATCTCAAGAAATCCACTTTGAGGTCTCACACAGTAAATCATTGTAGGGACGAATATAAATTCATCGAGTAGCCGGGCGGCGATTTAGCAGATGTCGGCTCTAAGCCGCAAAGCTCATTTATTTTAACGTCTGTTTCAGTATCACAAGGAGTATTAAAAGAAACGGTCTATCTGCGATTCGAACCGAAGGCCTCCTGCTGCAGAGGCATGTGTGCTATCATTTCAACCATACAACTCAACATGTTGCTTGGATAATTTCTGTCAATCCCCTGATTCTTTACATCCGGAGTAAAACATATATGTTGAACATATAAAATTAAAAGTTTAACACATCGCATGTGCCTCATTTGTTGTTACACTACAGCTGATAGTTCAGGCTGCTGACTCAGCGGTTATTCCCAAGATGGCGACTGTTCACGTGACCATCAGCGTTACCACGTCCTCAGAAAATCCCGACCAGCCTGTGTTCAACCCTGTCCAGTACAACATCGAGCTCCTCTACACGGCAGCTGTGGGATCAAAGATAGTCACTGTGACAGCCACAACCAAAACAGTTAGTGCCTACCTTCACATCATGTTTCGTGTAGACGATCGAAAACAGTGCAAGTCCATCGGTTTAAAATATTTAATTGCTAAATAGCTGAATATGTAGCGTCAGATAACGTCCTGATATCTTAAATGGCTGTTCCTGATGTCCTGGGTTCAATTCTAGCATGAGTTGATCAGATGGTAAAATATCAGATGTTAGTATTCTACTTTAAGAGTTAACTATAAACAGTCTAGTGAAATTAGCAGCTTGTGTTGAGAGTGTTAGATAAAATCATGGATGGGAACATCAGTGTATTCTAATCAAACCAGAGCAATAAATACTTTAGTTGGCTGGAGTCAGTGGCGAAGTCGGTAAGATATATGACCGCGGAGCAGTGTGTGCGGGTTTCAAATCCTGGGTTCACCCGTCACTGACATCGCTTTCGATTGAGGAAACTGACGTTAACGTTAGTTTTGCCAGCTTTTAATACTTTGGGTATTTGACTGGAGCTGACTGACTGTATTGTTGTGTATTGCAGTGTCCAGTGTTGTACAGTATCCTAGGAGACGGGTTGTCGGTGGGTCTATTCTCAGTGGACTCGAGTGGTGATATAACACTGGCCAAGCCTCTCACATCTGACACCAGTCTCTCCTACACTGTATGTGTCTGTATTTAATACAGCAGATGCTCCGCTTAATTCTCGTCTCATTCATCTAATTGACGTTACTTTAATAATGCTGATGAAGCTTTGAGCTTATTATTGACATAACATAACACAATGGCAATTAGAGTGCTACTGTTGTCCATGAAAGCATAGAGCACTATTGAGACAAATACAAGCCGATGAGCTTAAAGAAGGTCCAGAATGGTGCATAATATTAAATAGATGTTGACTAGGCCTACTTGAATAGTTCATTGCCACAGTTTTGACTTGAAGATCTGTATGTTAGCACGTTAGCATTTAGTTCAATAAATAAATAAATCAATCAATCAATCGATCGATTAATAAATCAGTCAATCAATCGGTCAATTAATAAGAATTTAAAGTTCGGTTCCAGCCATAAGGCAATGTCAGGGACGTCTCATATTCTGTCTATTTATTCTCATATAACTGCCAATCATTAGCAAATCTATGTTAATGAAGCCCTTTAGCTATTATAAGCTCTCTCATAAGCTGTCGTTATTTCAGTAATTATATTTTATATTCTAATATAATAATCTAAAACGAATGGAAGAGATTATATGGGATTGAATGATGATATTGCATGGGACAGAGAGGAGTACAGAAGTCCATTCTTATCTCTACCCTAGTTAAACTGTTAATGATGGTATTTTACATTCTGGTATTTTCTAGATAATTTTCTGTTCCTGTAGATTCGCGTGCAGGCCACCTCGTCATGTAACGCTCAGCTGACTAGTACAGCGCTTGTGCACGTGACTGTAGTTAGAAACCAGTACCCTCCTAGCTTCAACCCAACCTCTCTAAACATTAGTCTATCTCAAACACTGCCTGTAGGCTCTGACGTAACGACTGTGTATGCTTCAGATGAGGACGTGGTAAGTGCTGTAAAGATAGGAAGAGTTATTCTAGTGATTTGTTTTACCTTTTTAGATTAATTACTGTAGAAATATTTTTATTTGTGAGAAAAAAACAAAATATACAGAGTAGAGGAGTATAACTTCTACGTTTACTTTTTGTTATAACATTTTTACATGATGGCAAATTGAACGAGTATTTAGCATCTCGTCCACATCTACAAGAACTGAAACTGAAATCATTGGTTGCTATCCGCTAACACTGGAATGATTTGTTGTTATCCGGTAACACTGGAACTTAAACTGAAATGATTTGGTGTTATCCGCTAACACTGGAACTGAAACTGAAATGGTTTATTGTTATCTGCTAACACTGGAACTTAAACTGAAATGATTTGTTGTTATCCGCTAACATTTAAGCTTAAGCTGAAATGATTTGATGCTATCCAATAACACTAGAACTTAAACTGAAATGATTTGTTGTTATCCGCTAACACTGGAACTTAAACTGAAATGGTTTGTTGTTATCTGCTATCACTGAAACTGAAACTGTGTGCTGACAGAACTCCAGTGTGGTCTACAGTATAGACAGCTCAGGCTCCCGGCCTGGTGACGTCACGCTGATGTTCTTCATCAATCCAGTCACTGGAAAACTCTTCCTCATCCAGTCTCTCCAGTCAACCAACACGTCCATCTTCCAGGTTCCTTCCATTTTTAAGAAACGTTTTTTACAATTAGCGGTATTAAGCCTACTCATAGGTGCAAAAATTAAACTTTTTATTTTAAAAAATTATCTTATGTCCACACTAAATATTGTCACATTAGCTTCTACCGATTTTACTTTTAACAAACAACCCCTGTAACATTCAGCCCCGGTCTCACATATATATATATATATATATATATATATATATATATATATATATATATATATATATTTATATATATAAAGATATGAAATTGTGATTTCAAAATCATACAATGATAGAAGTGTATACGAGCTTTTTGCTAAATATCTTCTGAGCTTACTGGACTTGTTTAGTAGATGTTAATAAACTGAAATTAAGATATCAATCAGTCAATCACTCAATCAGTCAACCAACTAATCAATCGAATGCGCATTAACTAGCACATACTCTGTGTATAATTACTTCATGTTGTTGTTGTTCATGAGAGCAGCTGATGATCGTGGCTACTGACACGGGGATACCGCCTAGGTCTTCCTCTCTGCTACTTACAGTCAATATCATCAGAGATCAGCCAGCCTTCAATCAATCGCTGTACAACGTCACTCTTGATGAAACCACGCCCCCACTATCAGTCGTCACCGCCCTCTCAGCCAGCAGCCCAGGGGTGAGCTATAAATAGATTGTTCTTCTTGTTTTATGATATTATAGAATGTAACCCCGTGTTCTGCGCGGGTGAGGTTGGACCACTGCATAATAATGCAACCGCAAACAATCTGCTGCATGTACGTATGAGGTGTCTAAGGTAGGAACTGAGGATGGCAAAGAGGGACCCACCTCACTATGAAATATTTTCAATATGAAATGTTGATCGTGTTTTATGATATAATAGAATGTTAGCAAGCTGTTGATTTATTATGGTTGTTGTTGGAGCCAGTGTGACACGCCCACTTCAGCCTGATTGACAGCTGTATAGTTAACATTATTTTATATTATGCATGTACAATATTGTAGCCGGTGTGATGCGCCCACAACAGCCTCATTGACAGCTGTATAGTTAATGTTTTTATTGTTGTTGTTATTGCAGCCAGTGTTGTACAGCGCTGACTTTGGCAACAGTCCAGGAGCGGAGTTCTTCAAGATCAACTCCACCACGGGTCAGGTGACGCTACTGCTCTCATTGGCGGACACCTGTCAGTCTGTCTTCATTGTAAGTTCATGTAATCATTAATCTTAATTAAAGTTAATTAATTAATTAATTAATTTTTAATTAATTAATTAATTAAGTTTAAGGCTAAGGCTAAGTTTAATTATGGCTAAGTTTATTTAATTAAGTTAATTTAATCGTTTATTCATTTAATCAACTGAATGTTTCAATTCAATTCAATTTAATAAAAATACCAAAAAAAGTCAATCAACCCCATAAAGTTCACATACACAACACACTAACAAGCAAATGCAACAGGAAAAACACACAAACTAAATGTGAAGTATGGATAACGTAAATAAAAATAAGATAAATTATAATATTGATATTAGGTGAACTTGTGCATGATAAGAACGAGCGTCCTTAAATTTTATCAAATCTAGGTGGTTGTAACAATGTAGCGCTAGATATTGTGATTGACATGTTTTAGATGATAGTGCTAGATATTGTGATGGACACTTGTTTTAGATGAAAATGCTAGATATTGTGATGGACGCATGTTTTAGATGAGGGTGAAGGCTGTAGATGCTAGAGGCTCGAGTGCTAGATGTTGTGATGGACGCATGTTTTAGATGATAGTGCTAGATGTTGTGATGGACTATGTGTTAGATAGTGCTAGATATTGTGATGGACGCTTGTTTTAGATGAGGGTGAAGGCTGTAGATGCTAGAGGCTCGAGTGCTAGATGTTGTGATGGACGCATGTTTTAGATGATAGTGCTAGATGTTGTGATGGACGCATGTGTTAGAGAGTGCTAGATATTGTGATGGACGCATGTTTTAGATGAGGGTGAAGGCTGTAGATGCTAGGGGCTCTAGTGCTGGTGCAGACCTGGTGGTCACTGTTCTACGTAACGTGCACTCGCCTGTGTTCAGTGAGAGAGACTATCACGTGACTGTGGGGGAGTACTACAGTCTGGGTGTGGCAATGCTCAGTATATCAGCATCTGATCTAGATAACCCCAGTGTTAGTAACTTATCTGAACTGTTGTCTAGATAACCCCAGTGTTAATATCTTATCTGTATTGTTACCATCTGATCTATTTATCTAGAAAAGCAAGTCTTTGTAGCTTATCTATATTTTTATTATCTGATCTATTTATCTAGATAATGCAGATAATGCAAGTGTTAGTAACTTATCTATACTTTTACTATCTCACCTATTAATCTAGATACCGCTAGTGTAAGTAACTTATCTATACTCTGCTCATCGGCTTGGATTTGGTACCATAGTGCTCAATGTTATCATGGACGATAGTAATACTCTAATTCCGTTGTTGTTGTTGTTGTTTAACTGCGCACACGTTGATGTGTACATTTGACTTGTTTGCTACAGTTCAAGAGTGGACAGATCGTCTACACACTTGCCTCAGACTCTGAGTACTTCAGCGTCAACCCCTCGTCAGGCAGGCTTACCCTCATCTCACCTCTCTATCTAGCTGACCACCCCAAGCCCGCTAGCTATAACGTAAGATCTTCTCTCACTGTTGTTCAGATAAATAGCTGTTTAAAAACCTGTTAGAGCTAATGTTAACCGCAGTTTCCTCACTCAAAGGCGATGTCAGTGACGGGCGAGCCGAGAATTTGAACCCGCACATACTGATCGGCGGTCGAGTATCTTACCGACATCGCCACTGACTTAAGCTAAGTCCAAAGAACATATTTCTACTTACACTCTACTGTTGCTTTCACTAGAGATCACTCCATTGATCATCAGGGCGATCTCATCATAAGTATCAAGACAATATCAAGCAATACAATAGAACTTCACTTCAGGAATCTCTTTCTTTCTTAGTGCACTGCCTACTGGCATGTCCATGGTATATTCAGGCATATTGTCTAAATATAACAGTTAACGCCTCTTACTATACAAGCAGTTCACGTTGATGTAATTGACAGTGCTAGAAGTTGTCGCTAATGTGTTAACGCATCGACCACTATGTTGCTGATATAGTAATCCCAGGATTAATCAATCAATCAATCAATAAGAATTTAACGTCCGATTCCTCGCCGTAAGGCAATATCAGGGACGACGAAATTAAATCATCAATGATTGATTGGGTGCATAATTGATTGAATGATTGATTAAGTGATTGATTAAGTGATTGATTGATTAATTTATTGATCGCGCGAATGATTGATTGAGTGAATAATTGATTGAATGATCGATAGATTGATTGATTGATTGCTTGATTGTGTGAACGACTGAGGATAAATCGATTGATCGATATATAGATAGATTGATTGATTAAACTGCTCCACGATGTTCTTTATAGTTGACAGTGATAGCCAGTGATCAGGGAACGCCCCCTAGGTCAGACACGTGTAGGGTTCTGGTACAAGTGTTGAGGAATCAGTTCTCTCCCGTATTTGAACTCTCGACCTACAGCGCTCAGGTCAACAGCTCTACCGTCTACGACAACATCATCCTGCAAGTGAGCGCCTCTGATGAAGACTACAAGCTGCAGCCCAATGTGAGTGTAGGCTTTATACATGTGTATGAGCATATAGTGTTGTAAACACCTAACAGTTAAGCGTTGTAAGTGATGTAGTGATGTAAGTGAAGTGTTGTGTATTATTGACACTTAACAGTCAAGTGGTGTAAGTGAAGTGTTATCTGTTGTAGACAAGTGATGTAAGTGAAGTGCTGTGTGTTGTAGATACCTAACAGTCAAGTGGTGTAAGTGAAGTGTTGTGTGTAGTAGACACATAACAGTCAAGTGGTGTAAGTGAAGTGTTGTTGTTGTAGACTCCTAACAGTCACGTGATGTAAGTGATGTAAGTGAGGTGTTGTTGTTGTAGACACCTAACAGTCACGTGGTGTACACTATAGACACTCAGGATGCTGTATCCTCATACTTCTCTCTCTCCAGGGACACCGGAGGAATCTCACTCCTCAAACCTCTCCCATACGCTCTCGGAGATCCGTACAATTTCACGGTATTTGGCTAGCTGTGGAGTGATATACTTTAATTAATTAATAGAGGCGTCGTTGATTCCGAATTTTAGTTACTTAACTCAATAAATAGTTAATTAATGAATTGATTGATTCATTCATTATCATTCATTCACTCAATCATCTATTTTGATTGTTTGATTAAATGTTTGATTTAATGTTGACATTGAAAGTTAGTGACTCAGGCATTTCTCAACTGAATTAATTGATTGATTGATTGGTTGATTGATTGAACAGCTGACAATCAGAGCCAGTGACTCAGGTATACCACAGCTCTACTCCTGGGTCAACCTGACGTTGATCGTGCGACCAGTACTTGGAGCGAGCTGTTCGGAGTCACAGCATCTCGGCTTTAGACCTCACAGTCAACTGTTAGTTCACCTCTAATGTGTCTCTCAGCTGTTAGTTCACCTCTAGTGTAGCACACAGCTGTTAGTTCACCTCTAATGACTCTCTGCTGATCCTAGATAGTAATAATAATAATAATAATAGTAACAACAATTAGAGTGCTACAGTCATCAATGACAACATCGAGCACTATTGAGTCAATATCAAGCCATTGAGCAAAATGAAAGGTCCAAAAACGGTGCAAATTCCAAAATCCAGAAAATCAGTCGAAACTAAAATGAATTAAAGAAAAGGAGGTTTAGGCGATGGTCGCACCTCGAATTCCTGTTATGATATAGCTACATATTCCTGATCACTGAGTGCTAGTTCACCACATATTCCTGATCACTGAGTGCTAGTTCACCGCATATTCCTGATCACTGAGTGCTAGTTCACCACATATTCCTGATCACTGAGTGCTAGTTCACCACATATTCCTGATCACTGAGTGCTTCTTAAAGAGCCCATAGTGGATGTTGGTTTGGACTCAGAGACTCAGAATTTGTTAAAGTAAGTTTATCTTCTTTATTGGAAATAGGGTTCTTGAGGTGATTTCAATTGTCTTCCTGGTTAGTCGCCTAATTTCTCGTATGTTTTGTTTATTTTTCGGAGGTTTAGAAATAACTGTCTAGACTTAACTAACCTTTTATTGACTTGTTGTAAATTTAATTAGCGTTTTAATTTAATTAACATTCATTGTAACTAATAATTGAATGAATAAATTAATAAATTAATAAATAAATCAACCTATCCATCAAGCCAACAATCATCACGTATTTTTATAAAAGACTGTTTATTAGTTAATGTTGACCTATGACTCTGTTAATGCTGACCTTTGGCGTCATGCTGGGCGCATTGTTAGGCTACAGATGTCAGTGACGATTGTAGCACTCTATTTGTTGCTGTTGTTGTAGTTGCTAATTGTTGTTGTTGTTGTGACTACACACGGATAGCTGCTGATAGATGCTATTATTCTTCTTTTTATTCTCATCACACCGTAGCATTGAGTTTATTGAGATCTCTGAGGCCACGCCCATAAACTCCACCCTCTCTCGCCTGCCCCTGGTCAACATTGAACCCGGGAGGTCTGTGGTCTGTGAGCTAGCAGACAAAGTCGCTACAAATCTGCCATTCGGCGTGTTCTACTCAGCCAGCGAGTGTGTGGTTCACAGTACAGGTGCACTCAGCTATGATCTGAACAAGAGATACAGTCTAAGTGTGGCTGTAAGATACCTCAATGAGTCTGATACAGGTATAGCTATCAATCAATCAATCAATCAATCAGTCAATTATTCACTCAGCTATGATCTGAACAAGAGATACAGTCTAAGTGTGGCTGTAAGATAACACAATGAGTCTGATACAGGTATAGATATCAATCAATTGATCAATCAATTAATCAATCAATCAATTAATCAATAAAACAATTGATCAATCAATCGGTCACCTAATTCGTCGATCAGTCTATAAATCATTCAAATTAACAATTAGTTATGTAATCAATTAACTTTTAACTTAATTTTGCTAATCAATCAATCTCGTTAGTTTACACCACTCACCAAAGTCTGTGATATCTACACTAATTATGTTATTAATTGATAATTATTTACATCAGTTAATTAATTAATTAATTAAGACTGATTAATTATAATTGATCCAGTGCCAGTTGCTGCTCGAGAAGCAAGTTACGATAGTTGATCAATATTTTGCATGAATTATAAATAAATTAACAAACTTTAAGCGAAATATTAACTCATTAATTGATTGATTGATTGATTGATTGATTGATTGACTGATTGATTGATTGATTGACTGATTGATTGATAGATTGATTGATTGGTGTGACAGGAGTGATACCAGACGGCAGCACGACAGCAAGCCTCACAGTGTTGGTAGAGAGATCAAACAAGAAGCCTCCTCTCTTTATCTTCCCCACTCCTCTGCGCTCTGTCCATCAGATGTTCATAGGAGCCGTGGCTCTACAAGCTGCAGCCTTGACTCCTGTACTACAAGTTCTGGTATCAACTCCCAGCTATTTATCCGTATCTCTCTCTCTCACTCTCTCTCTACCTCTCTCTCTCCCTCCCTCTCCCTAACCCTCTCTCTGTCTCACTATCCCTCTCTGTCTCTCTCTGTCTCTCTCTCTCTCTCTCTCTCTCTTTCTCTCTCTCACTGTTAGACTTTTATAATGTGATATATGTAATGTTTGAATGACTGACTCGTGGTTTTAATTGACTCAATGCTTATTGTTTTTCATAGTTACATGTATCTACCTATTTGTTCTCTGAATTGTTAACTATTTGTTCATCGATCGATAAATTGACTGATTACTATACTGATTGATTTCTCTCAGGCTATAGACACTAATGACCCCACCAGCATCACTGCACCACAGATCTCCTACACACTGGGCGGGGCCAATGACGAGATGTTCTTGATTGACAGCTTAGAGGGCGTGGTCTCTACAGGCTCCGCCTACAAGCTGTCAGTGCAGCCGCACTATAACCTGAGTGTGTATGCAGCGAGCACTGGACGGCAAAACCTCCTATCTAGCGCCCCTCTAACGGTAGTTCTGTCTATAGTGTATCTCACCTATATCTGTAGTGTTATCTTGCACACACACAAACACACACACACACACACACACACACATATATATATATATATATATATATATATATATATATATACAATATATGTATATATAGATAGAATATATTATATAGATATATATATACAAGGATATACATATATAGAGTTGGTATATAGGATATACATGTATATATTATATATAGATATCTATATATATATAGATATATTATATTTATTTTTATCTACAGAGTTGTACGGAACATATATATGTTATATAGGATATATATTACATATATACTCTATGTACCTATATATATTATATATATACCCTCTATATCGTAATCTAATATATATATATATATATATATATATATATATATGTAATGTTATCTTATCGTAATTATTTTTGACTTTATTAAATCTATTCTAATCGGTGCTGGTATGGTTTGTAGATGAAATTGATCAACGTCATCTGTAAGTAAATAAAATACAACTAATACAACTTATAATGTAATCATTGTTACTATTGCTTATACTGTTGATGTTGCTGATGTTGTTGTTGTTATTATAGATATTCAGCATTGAGGCTGAGCACAGAATGTCTCTCGTCTTTCCTCTCAGTTCTGTTGACGACCTCAAGAAATCTGAGCAAAACCTGACCAGGTATGACTCACCTGTTGATTGACCAGATATGACTCACCTGTTGATTGACCAGGTATGACTGATATCTTAATTGACCAGGTATGACTCATCTCTTGATTGACCAGGTATGACTCGCCTGTCTTGATTGACCTGGTATGACTCACCAGTCTAGATTGACCAGGTATGACTCACCTCTCTTGATTGACCAGGTATGACTCATCTCTCTTGATTGACCAGGTATGACTCACCTGTTTTGATTGACCATGTATAACTCACCTGTTGATTGACCAGGTATGACTCATATCTTGATTGACCAGACATGACTAATCTCTTGATTGACCAGGTATGACTCACCTCCCTTGATTGACCAGATATGACTTATCTCTCTTGATTGACCAGGTATGACTTACCTGTCTTCATTGACCAGATATGACTCACCTGTCTTGATTGACCAGGTATGACTCACCTGTTGCTTGATGGGATTGACTGTTGATATGCAGGATTGTGGAGGAGGCACTGGAGCGGGTGGTAGTGGTGGAGAGGATGGAGGCACTGGAGGGGTCAGAGAGTGGACGGGATGGGTCAAAGGTCAAGCGTAGTGCTGCCGCCTCGGGGTCAGTAGTGGTTAAATAAAATCAGTAATGTCATCAAAATACCGTTAAATTGGTTAGAAAGTTTAATCGTGTTAACCTAATTAAACTGGGATTAAAGAGAAGAAGAAGAAGACGATGATGATGACGAATTACCTAACCGTTAATCCAATCGCTGTAAAACCATTTATGCGTCAATTTATATACGTATTATCCTGCCACAGGGCGGGTCCAAGAGTATCTAATTTCTAGCCACACATGAGGTCTTAAAGTACTTATCCCCTATTTGCTTATCATTCTCTACTCAGTATCAATAAAAGTAGTTATGAATAGTTAATATGAAATTGTTTTGATTGATTTATCCTATGATTTTAAGTGTAGTGAACCTTCAATAGCTTTAGTCTTCAAGGTCAGCCCAGTTTATATTATAAATGCCTTTGTGTAGTCAACAGTACGTAAACACCGCACAGTATTTTCATAGAGTTCTTAATTTCTCATATATCCTACATACTTAATCAAATTATAAAATTGTGCTAAGATTTGTGTTCAGTGTTAGTGTTACATTTTTTTTTTATTTAGGGCTAGAGTTGTATCTGTGCTTGTGTACTGTGTTAAAGTTGTGTATATATGTATTTGTTTAGTACAAGAGTTGTGTTTATGTTTGTATTTTGTGCTATGATTGTGTTTGTGCTTGTGTTTAGTGCTATAGTTATGTTTGTGCTTGTGTATAGTGCTAGAGTTGTGTTGGTGCTTGTGTTTAGTGCTAGAGTTGTGTTTGTGCTTGTGTTTAGTGTTAAAGTTGTATGTGTGTGCTTGTATTTAGTGCTAGAGTTGTGTTTGTGGTGGTGAATACTGACCTGTGGAAGCTGGAACTGAACTCAGCCCCTCAGAAGTGAGTATAACACCAGTTGTTCAATCAGCTACTCTAGTAAATGTGACTAACGTTATCGCGATACTGCTGTAGGGTTCTTGCTTATTATCAGCCTCTCCGACGTAATATCAGTGGTTATATGAGAGTATGAAGTAAATAGAGAGCTTAAGCTCTATCTACTAGTGATGTTAACTTTTTGAAAGAGCTTAAGCTCTATTTACTAATGACGTTAACTCTTTTCAAGAGAGCTCAAACTCTATCTATTAACTTATGATGTTAACTTATGCAAGAGATCTCAAGCTCTATCTATTAATATTTTAACTCATGCTATAAAGCTCAAAAGCTATCTATTAGTGAATTTGACCTATGCAAGAGATCTCAAGCTCTAACCATTAGTGACTTAACTTATGAATGAGAGCTTATGCTCTATCTATTAGTTACCTTAACTCACGAATGAGAGCTTAAGCTTTATCTGTTAGTGATTTTAATTGATTTTCCCATCGAGGAGGATCTCTCTCTATCACTCTTGTTTACTCTATGTAGCCCCCTGTCTAACGCTGCCACACGTAACCGCACTATGGAGGCCCTGAAGGCTCTCGACCTGGGCCCGGCCTGGGTCAGCCCCTACAACCTGACCACAGTAGAGCTCGCGGGGTGGCTGGCGGACAGGGGCTACGGTGTGTATGGGGAGGGGCCCTGGATAGCCCTCATATGTATGGCCGCCATCATCATCTTCTTTACTCTCATTGGCATCGTCGTCATGTGTGTCACGTATACGAGGTTTGTATCATCATCGTCGTTATCATGATCATTATCATCATCATCATCTTCATCAGCGTCATCATCGTCATCATCGTCATCGTCATCATCATCTTCTTTACTCTGATTGGCATCGTCGTCATGCATGTCCTGTATACTAGGTCTGTATCATCATCATCATCAGCGTCATCATCATCATCATCATCATCATCATCATATTTACTCTTGTGTGTTGTTACATATTACTCAATTTGTTACTAATTGTACACTAATTACGATTAACATTGTAGCAAGAGTCCTTTGTATCATATTTTAAAATATATTTTTGTTTCAAGACGTCTGTTATTAGATGGAAAGAACGGAATGTTGCCCTTTTTCAACAACCTACCTACATAAACAACAACAACAATGTAACTATAAAGGTCAAATATTTTTACTATGCCTTTTATTCAATTGCATTGAATTTGTTAATTAAGACAGCTACGTGATAAGATTTGTTATTCCGAGGTTCGAACCCAGTCAAATCTTCTTCCTTGGAATCCTTGTGCTGCAGAAGAGAACAACAAACGTAAGATAGACTTAGCTTTAAACATGATGCCGATTGATTGACTGATTGATTGACTGATGAATTGATTGATTGATCATTTTAATTGTTTGACTGATTTAAGACTGACTGGGGACTGATTGATTGATTGATTGATTGACTGATTGACTAACTGACTGAACGAATGATTGATTGATTAATTTATTGACTGATTAATTGATTGATTAATTGACTGACTGAACGAATGATTTATTGATTGACTGATTGATCGACCGATTGATTTGATTGATTGATTGATTGATTGACTGATTGATTTATTAGATACAAGAGGTACCTGAGAGAGAATAGACACAGCCTGTATGTGACTAACTTGTCAGAGCGCTCGGCTCTAGAGAACCCGGGTTATCTGAAAGAGTTCGAAACCCAGGTCAGTTTATCAATCAATCAATCAATCAGTTATTAAATCAATACGCCCTAAATAAATCAAACAGTATTAAATCAAACAACCATCAATAAATCAAACAGCACTAAAGTCAATCAGTTATTCAGATCCAAATCATGTAATCAAGAGATCAATAAATCGATCAATAAATCAGCAGTAAATGAGTCAATTAGTAAGATTAATCAATCGATCAATAAATCAGCAGTAAATGAGTTAATTAGAGAGATTATCGATCGATCAATAAATCAGCAGTAAATGACTCAATTAGTGAAAAGAGAATTTGTACCACATACAATTCAGTCAACCGTTAGTAGATACGTTGAAGATATTAAATGTATCGCCAGGTGTCCTAGAGAGGGAAAGAGAGAGAGAGAGAGAGACAGAGAGAGAGTGAATGAGAGAGGGAGAGATAGACAGAGAGAGAGAGAGAGCAAGAGAAAAAGTGAGAGAGAGAGAGTGAGAGAGAGAGAGAGATGGTTATTAAACAACCTTAGCTCAGATTTTGTAAGTCAGCAGGTGTAAGTAAGTCAGACAGTCAGTCAGACAGTCAGTCAGTCAGTCAGTCAGTCAGTCAGTCAGTCAGTTAGACAGACAGACAGACAGTCAGTCAGTCAGTCAGTCTGCTGGTATAAGTCAGTCAGTCTGTCAGTCAGTCAGTCAGTCAGACAGTCAGCTAGTACAAGTCAGTCAGTCAGTCAGACAGTCTGCCGTGTTGACAGGGTATGGCGATGTACGTACCACCTGAAGAACCCCTGCAAGAGTCCAGGGTCATCAAGATGAACTTCTCTAAACCTCTTCAACAACAACAACAACAGCAGCAACAACAACAGCAACAACAACAACAGGCAGGGAAGCAGCTGATTGAGCAGAGAGAGTACGAAGAGCAACAGGAGCGCAAGAGACAACAGATCATAAAGCAACAACAGCTCAGAGCTCTGGCCCAGCAACAACAACAAGCCAAGCAACAGCAGCTGAAAGAGCAGCGACAAAGAGAGCAGCAGCTGAAGGTACAGCAGCTGATGCTTGAGCAGAAAAAACAACAGCAGCTGAAGGCAGAGCAGCTGTTGAAGGAGCAGCAAAGGCAACAGCAGCTGAAGGCAGAGCAGCAGCTGAAGGAGCAGCAAAGACAGCAGCAACTGAAAGCAGAGCAGCAGCTGAAGGAGCAGCAAAGACAGCAGCAGCTGAAGGCGCAACAGATCAGGGAACAAGAACTCAAGCAGCAGCAAATAAAAGCTCAACAACAACTCAAGCAGGATCAACAGAGACAACATCAGTTAAAGGCTGAGCCGCAAATGAAGGTTAAACCACGCCCACCAGTGCCAGTGCCACGTCATCACAGCAAGCAATCCTCCCTCAGATACGATCAGTCTCAGAGATCTAGGTCTAGCCAGAGAGCTGCACAGGCTGTGGTTCATGGAGGAGTCGTGGAGAGTGGAAGAGGTCACCACACGAGGAGTAGGAGCATGGAGACTAGAGGTCACTCTGAGGTCATAGGTCATCAGCAGGATGGTTACTTGAGTGACAGCAGCCTAGAGGTCAACGTTAACCCCGCCTACCGAAGGTTAGATATCTTGTACTGTTTGTTGTTGTGTGCTCGTTTGTTCTCGAATTACAGGAACCTCTGCAGCTCATCTGAGCCAGAAACTGGTTAAGCAGGTAAAGCTAATGTTAACGTCAGTTTCCTCACTCGAAAGCGATGTCAGTGACGGACGAGCCCAGGATTTGAACCCCGCATATACTGATCCGCGGTCGAATGTCTTACCGACATCGCCACTGGCCCCAGCCAATGCGAACTCGCTTCGTTCTATAGCACCTGTCAGATAGTGTAAGATTTGTAAAAATTACCATTTGTAATGCTGCATTAAAAATAGAAAGCTAGCCATATTAATATTAAAAAAGCAATCTATCTCTGCTGTTTGACTGTATTCAGTAATTTGTGTCTCGTAGCTACCGCTCCATTGAGCGCAGTCCAGCACGTGGACGCGTGGAGAGAGCAAGTGTCAGGAATGGAAGCAATAGGAGTGGAAGGACTGGAAGCAACAACAACAACAGAAATAAAGCGAGTCTTTTGGACATGTCTACAGTGCTCTGACCTCCTCTTTGTTCTTTTCCGTGAACTGTTTGACTTGATCTCCTCTCTGGCTGGAATCAGTGGCGATGTTGGTAAGGTACTCGACCGCGGTTCAGTATGTGCGGGTTCAAATCCTGGGCTCTCCCGTCACTGACATCGCTTTCGAATGAGGAAACTGACGTTAACATTAGCTTTTTTCTTTGTCCCATGGACTGTTGAACATTAAGCGTCTTCTTCTAAATATCTGCTTTACTCGTGCATCCTACTTGGACTTACTGTGTGTGATTTAGATATTTAAATATTTATGGTCTATACTCAATAGCATAGCTTTAACGTGTTTCTAGGTTACTGACGCTTTTAAGTGCTTTATTAAACTTTTATAAAGGTTTTTACTAGAGATGTTTGAGATCCACTGAAACAAGATTAATTAAAGTGTTAGAGTGTGGAACGAGTGGAATAGACTTTGCCTTCATGTAATTCTTGAACTAATGTATGCCATACAAGCGTCACGTCTAGACACCCAGCTTATGATTTACAACTTCACATATTTAATCATACTTCATTAAACTAATGCATAGATAAATAGGCGCTACTAAAGCTTACGTTGCTTTAACTGCACTAATATGAATTAATAGGACAACAGGATGTTCACTTGATACTCTTTCATTGTCTTTAGCGCAATTCTATCACTCACCTCAAGGACTTTATAGCGGAATGGCACTACCCTAGATCTCAATGTCTAAACAAGCTCTGGTACGTTGTGGTCACGTGACACTTTCCATACAGTGATGAACACAGTGGTTATATTGAATAAACACTGTTAATGTGTAGCAAATGAACGATTGGTTAATTAATTGATTGATTGACTGATGATTGATTGATTGATTGATTGATTCGATATGCCAGCAAATGATGGAGCGAGTAATTAATGGTTTGAATTGTATGGTTACTTCCCAAGAATAGTGGTATATCAAAAGTAATGTTTTAGATGAGTTACAGATCCACTCGTATGTGGTCATGAAGAGGAAAACGGAAGATAGAGAAGAGTGGAGGCGTTATATACCTTTGACCTGCCAGCAGGCACTAAGAGAGAGAGAGAGAGAGAGAGAGAGGGGGGGGGGGGATAGAGAGAGAGAAATGTTTCTATTTTTATCAAAATGTCTAATAACAATAATAACTCAATTATATCTACTAGACCCAAATACCATCAATCAATGAAGGCTAAAGCTACGCACACATCAATCGAAAACTAGAATATGTGTAACATATATATTTCTTTTGAGTAATTTTTAACATATAAAGTCTATAGACAGGGTTTATTTCATAAATTAGGTAATATTTACAACAACAGCACCACAATAGAAAGCAGAGTCATAGATTAACTTCTACGCTATCAAGCGGACAACAGGTGGACGAATGGCTGAGCCAATCGTCAATGCACTGAGCATGGAAGTAGTGACCACATGGGAGTCGTTTGATCCTGTGTCCCAGCTCAAACCCCTCCATACACACTGCACACAGCTCCTGCATCATCAGCGACGAGCCTTCCTCAATCAGCTCACTCTTCAGCCGAGCCAGCTGCTCGCGAGCCAGTGTCTTTGGCTTGACTCGCTCGTCGAGCCTCAGCAGGATCTCATAGTCTTCAGGACTCAGGTCCCTATCCTGTAGCGCTATGAGCACCTGGAGCAGGTCAGCCGGGAGATCAGCGTCGATGTTATTGGCGCCCAGAGCGTTACGCCTCACTGCGGGGTTCTCTACCACGGCAACCACAGGAGGTGGGGGCTGTCTCGTTCTCCTCGGCTCTGCGCTGCCTCCCTGCCGCACTGACCTGAGCGACTCCTTGCTGAGAGTCTTTGGGGCCTGACGGGTAAACACCGGGGCCTCACGGGGCAGGAGGGGCATGAGCTTGTAGAACCTATGGTGGATGTAGTAGCGCCTGCCGTGGACATTGTTAGACAGGTTCCTACAGTGCTTCGTCTTCACCTGCTCCCGAGCTTTCTCCACCCGCCACTTGTTCTTGTGGCGCAGATGTCCTTCAGCTATCCTTACGTCCATGGACTGGAGGCGTGGCAGCAGCCGCTGAATGGACTCGAGCAGAGTTGGCGTGGCTAAGTGTTCATTGCGACCAGTAAAGTCATAGGCACTTTCAGGTTCGTAAATATGACGAGAAGTAAAACGACTGCGAGCAGCTGAAGTATTGTGAGAACTCGTAGAAACTTCTGAGGTCGATTTTCTTCTTCGTCTCTTTCTAGAAGAAGTTCTGACGGTAGATGTATTACTGTAAGGCACTGTGTTTATCACTGTGGTTGTGTCACTGAGTGTCTCTCTGGTTGTCTCTGTATTTGTTTGTTCCTGAGTACTAGTTATACTACTACAATCTGTCTCACTCTTAGCATCATTCCGAGTGTCTCTGAATGTATTTCTATCTTCCTCTTTGCCTGTCCTACCGCCTATCCGCCTCTCTGTCCCTGTCTCCACCTCTTTAGTGCCACTCTCATCTCTTCCATCATCGTGTCCCTCCACCTCTTCCACCTGTTCCACCTCATCCACTTCTTCCACCTGATCCACTTTCTCTTCCACCAGGCTCAGCAGGAAGTCCTCGTATCCCGCTTCCATGTCTTCCACCTCTTCCACCATGCTCGTCAGACGTGTCCACCGCTCGGACAGGCTGGTGTAGTGGAAGTCCGTGCTGGTAGAGTCTCTCTTCCACTTCCTGTCTCTGCGTGCACGTCCCTTGTTGCGCTGTTTGCGTTGAGCACGACGAGACGTCTCCAGGTACGATGACGAGGTTCTGAGCTCTGAGCTAGTCACGTGATCACTAGTCACGTGATCACTAGTCACGTGATCACTAGTCACGTGATCACTAGTCACGTGATCACTAGTCACGTGATCACTGGTCACGTGATCACTGGTCACGTGATCAGTCACGTGATCAGTCACGTGACCACTGCAGTACTGTGTAGCGCTAAAGTTTCCTATATCTCTATCAATCAGCACAAGCTCTTCATCTGCCTGAGACTCTGCCAGCTGCGCTATTTCAAGCAGTACTACTCTAGCTACCGTCCCTTCGACACTCGTCTCCATTACGTCTCCATGTACTGCTCTAGCTACCGTCCCCTCAGTACTCATCACGCCTGTTTGATCGCTGTCACTATGTCTACAGTTTGTATGAGAACCTTGCATTGCTAGTGAGGGGAGTAGATCAGCTGTTGCTCTGTTACTATATGATTCCTCTGAACTCTGGTTTACACTGCACTGGTCGGCCTCTCTAGACACTGACAGCGGACTGTGGACAGATCCTGAGTTCAGAGGTAGGTCAGTGGTGGAAAGAAACATAAATGAAATGTCTTCTAGGAGTCGAATGGCCTCATAATTCTCACCATTATCATCATCATACTTCTCATCATCATCACCGTCATCGTCATCATCATGACAGTCAATCAGATGACTGGTTGACTCATGACGTGTACTAAGAATCATCAGATCTCTCTCACACAACATCTCCATGTCTTCCTCACTCCTATCCTCCTCTTGCTGAGAAATGTTGATGCTTTCCTGGGTCAAGGATATTTCGTTGATTTTCTGGGTCAAGGATATGTTGTTGATTTCCTGGGTCAAGGATATTCTACTTATTTGTTGATTTGAAGGAGTCTTTAGCACAGGCACCTGGTAATAACACATCAACATTAGGAATTTATATACTCAACAGCACCCGATGTGATGAAAGTGAAACAGCGTTATAAACCTGATTCACTAAAGTGAAACTGAATACAAAATAGAACGGAAGTAATACACGGGTGTAAGTTAAATGGTTTTAAATCATCACGGGGATTAGGTATTTTTTCGGAGGGGGCAGAAAATGTTTCACTTTCTTTTTTTAAATCATGTAATCGTTTTGATCGCTTTTGGTTGAAATGATTGACTATGAGCATGATCCCCTTGCACCATAACAGACCACTGGTACACGTCATGTTAAATTTCTTTTAGTTAATATAGGCCTACAAGTAAGAAATTACACAAGATAACGTGGGGCCATTGCCCCCTGACCACTCCCACCATTCTTCCACAGCCTAATAATAAGCTGACGGATTGATTTGTTTATAGACGGATTGATCGATTGATTGGTATACTCATGATTGATTGATTGATTGATTGATTGATTGATTGATTGATTGATTGATTGATTGATTGATTGATCGATTGATTGGTATACTCATGATTGATTGAGTCACATTAACTTTCAGGCTGTTTGATTGATTGATTGATTGATTGAGTCACATTAACTATCAGGCTGTTTGATTGATTGATTGATTGATTGACTCACATTAACTATCAGGCTGTTTGATTGATGATTTAATTTACTGTCCGGATGATCAACTGGCGCAGTGATTTACTTATTGGTAGATTGTTAATATATTTATTTACTGATTGACTACATGATTGACAGTTTGATTAAATGATTGACTGATTGTCTGGTATTTATAAACAACAGACTGCTTACCTTGTGACAATATTCTATTAATCGCAGTCAGATGATCTAAATATTCCTCAGTCCTTAGATTGCGCTAAGACCGATTGACTAAAATCTTAGTTTTGTATTAAACTAAAATTATCCAGTAGGCCTAGTTAATTGCTCTTAATATAGTTTCAATTGACTACCTAAAGACTACACGTAGGCCACAGGTAATTCAATGAAAGTAAGCCTGGTTTATCTCTATATATTTTCTGATTTCTTGTTTTTTTCCTTTTTTGCTTTTAAAAGCAAAAGAGCGGAATGAAATATTTATATAGGACAGGCTACAGTTTGGAGCCGAAGATGAGCTATTTTTAGCTCATTGGGAAAGTTCGTACGCCATGTTGCGCAACAACTCGAGTCAATAGTACTATGTTACTCGACGTCTCATTGGTCAGCGATATGTTACGCTCAATTTGATTGGCAGGCGATCAGATTGCATAATCTTCTAGAAAGCTGCTTTAGGGAAATGGTGATGTTTTCAGTGTAGGTTTCAGTTAAGAATTCAATTTTGTTATAATGTCAAAACTTTATCCAGGAGTAATTGAGACAACAAACTATTCATTCAGGTTACGTGAGCGTACAACAACTCCTGATAATAGAGTTTAACTGAAAATTACTTCACTTTTCATGTGTTGTTCTGGTAGCCTAATTCATACAAAAAATTTTA
>CAJHZI010000657.1:87500-192500 GCA_905160935.1 Enchytraeus crypticus | reverse complement strand
GAGTCCTCAAAGATCTCGAGCAGCGCATAATGATGAGTGTTTGTCTAAGATGTCTCCTGGCAGAAAGATTATTGATAGAGTGGAGTACAGAGAGGTCAGGAAATCTCATCTAAGAGAAAGTGTAGATAAGACCGATGGTAGAGTAGAGTACAGAAAATTTGCATTTTCTGATTCAAGAGAGAGTGTAGAAGAGAGTGTAGAAGAGAGTGATGATACAATAGAGGATAGAGAGGTTAGACCTAGCACTGATGTAAGAGACAATGTTGAAGAGAATGATGGTAGAGTAGAGTACAGAGAGGTTAAATCATCTGATATAAAACAGATTGTAGAAGAGAATGATGATACAGTAGATGATAGAGACGTTAGAACCACCGCAGTGGTAAGAGTATGTTTAGAAGACACAAACCTGGCTGATGAGTCATTGGTTGAGCTTTCATCAAGCCGGTTCAACAACCCGTCACCCAGATTCACTCGCTCACACAGATCTGTCGATCTCAAAAATAAACTCAAAAATAGTCTGGGCTTCAAAGCTTTGCATCCCAGTATTCCTTCCAACACTTCTTCCTTTTCGTTAGGTTCCGGAGTAAACGTGTTCCGCATAAATAGAGATGTGGACGACCTGGAGAAGAGTCCGAGCGGAAGCTCGGAGAGGGAATCCGATCAAGAGAAGAGAAGAGCTTCAAACGATGAAATGAATTCAGAGATGTCTCAGAGACAGTATAGAGAAAGAAGAGCAAACAACAGTGACCTTGGTGAGGTCACTGATAGTCCAGATGATACGAGTTACGAGAGATCATTAACTCCTCATATAACAAGACGAAGTGGTATAAGAGAAAAACTGAAGCAAACTCTATATCCATCCACGAGTTATTTAGACTCTTCCATTACTCAACCGATGGAGCTAAACAATTACAAAACGCAACAGATGAACGAAAGCTCTCTTAGAACTCAACAGATGAAGGAAAACTCTCCTAGAACTCAACAGATGAAGGAAAACTCTCTTAGAACTCAACAGATGAAGGAAAGCTCTCCTAGAACTCAACAGATGAAGGAAAGCTCTCTTAGAACTCAACAGATGAAGGAAAACTCTCTTAGAACTCAACAGATGAAGGCAAGCTCTCCCAGAACTCAACTGATGAAGGAAAGCTCTCTTAGAACTCAACAGATGAAGGAAAACTCTTCTAGAACTCAACAGATGAAGGAAAGCTCTCTTAGAACTCAACAGATGAAGGAAAACTCTCCTAGAACTCAACTGATGAAGGAAAGCTCTCTTAGAACTCAACAGATGAAGGAAAACTCTCCTAGAACTCAACAGATGGTTATAAACTCTTCCAGAGCAAATCACATGGTGTTCAAAGCTCCCAAACCTGAGCAGAAGGTGTCAGAAGATTGCAACAATTATTCATGTCTTACATGTACTAGAGATCTTGGGGCACAGAGCTTTGAGAAAACTTGCGGCAATCCTAGCTCAAGAATTTCCAGTAAGAATTTAATATCCGAAGACTTGGATTATGTGCGATGTAATGTTTCAAGTGTACTTCATCCATCAGCTCAACTGTCTCGAGAACAAAAGCTCTGTCTAAGCGAAGTAAAATGCGACCAGGAGCTGGAAAACATTGAGCGAGGGTTCAACCTTCAGATGAAAACATTCGACCAACTTGATCAAAAGATTCAGCGTGATAGAGCCTCTCTCCTTCAGTTTATCAATGATATCAACAGTGAGCGAGATGATTTCAGCAGTGAAGATGATGATGTTAAAAGTATTGATGATGATGACGAAGATGAACTGTTTAGAGGTTTTTATTCACTGCATGGAGAGCCCGACCATTCTGTTCTGTCTACATGTACATTCTCCGAAGAGATCCTTGGAATTGACAGCAGGAAGTTGAAGACAACCTTTTCAAGAGAACACTACAAAAGAGCTTCATGTCTGGCAAGAGAACACTACACAAGAGCTTCATGTCTGGCAAGAGAACACTACATAAGAACTTCTTGTCTGGCAAGAGAACACTACACAAGAGCTTCGTGTCTGTCTAGAGAAAACTACACAAGGGCTTCTTGTGTGGCAAGTGAACACGACACTAGAGCAAGAGAACATATGGGAAGAAGTACGCAGAGCTGTGATGACTACCCTCTCAAAATGGCGGTCATTTCGGCTCATCAAGATCTCATGAGGAAGCTAAGGATTCTGAGACAGAGACATGATGATATGATACGTGACAGGAAGATGGATTACTCCACCTGGAGAACTAGAATGACCTCAACGGTCGCGTCAAGGTCAACTTCTCATGTAACGGAACTAACCACAGCAGTTGAGTTGTCTCCACGACAAACGTTTCTCCAGTATGCTGACGGCTTCAGTGACTACTCAAAGCTCCATACGAGTTCATCTCCAGGAAGTATGGAAAATTGTGTCAGATATAAGCGCTTTGATGTAACATCAGATCTTTCCCTTGGAGAGAGGTATGGGAATGATGTCCTCACCGATGGACAGCGTCTCCCCTCGTTCAGTCAAGTCTATTCAACAGGAATGGGGTCAGCCCTGAGAGCTTCCTGCCGAGTGTCCCGCTCCGCAAGAGTTGAACTGTCGAAATATAGTGACTTCAATGAAACATTTGACACTAGCAATCACTCACTGCCTTTAAAGCAATCCTGGCCAAAATCGTCAGATAAAAAAGATGAGAATAGAGAGATGCTAAAAGTGCCTGTAGAGAAGAGCTTGCGGGACACAGTAGATCACGAAGAACACGTGGCCTTGCTGCGTGGACTGGCGGTTGGGCACAAGAGCTATGTGGATGAGCTGAGAGTCCATCAGAGACTGGAGGATAGGCTGAGGACTCAGACACGTCATCTCAGGAATGAGGTCTGCTGTCAACTAATACATAAATAAGTTTACATACAATTGAATGAGTAAGTTTACATACAAATGAATAAATGAATGAACGAACTAAGTAACAATAAGAATAATAACCATAATTTAAAATATAATAATACAGTGTAGGAAACATCCGTTTCTTCATCCAAGGATTATGTCAGGGACGTCCCCACAGCACATATCACACACATCGTCAGAATACATCACTTCAGATCAATTCAACCAGACCAATTTGTAAAATGAATGTATGCTGAAGAGAAGTGAGATCCTAAACGGTGCCGGTGATTAATTATAGATCATTAGGAGTGATAGAGAATAGGCCTATCTACAGTAGAAAGAGGTGTGTCTTAAGCCTCTAAGAGACTGAATCAATCGTTTATCTATTTATTTATGTACTATTTATTTTATTTACTATTTAATAATTCAATTATAAATAGGCCTAAATTATATTTTAAAAGTTACAGATTAATTTACTAGAATAAAAGTAAACGTATAAAATAATAAATTAATTAATCAGTAAGAATTTAGCGCCCGGTTCCTCGCCATATGGCAATGTCAGGGACTTACAGAACTAACTAAATTAACTAATGATTACACGAATACTTAAATACACTCAAAACTTGCAAAGGAATTAGTAATCAATCAATCAATCAATCATTAAGAATTTAACGTACGGTTTCTCGCCATAAAGCAGTGTCAGGGACGTAATTAACTTAAGGGAGGGTAATTAACTTATCGCTGACTAAATATTTCTTATTTAACTGATTTTACAGATTCCAGTCTTAGAGAAGAAGATAGGATTGCATTATGGGAGATTGTCATGTGGTTAAGATACTCTCTTTTTAACCGCGAGGCCTAGGTGCGCTACTGGCTCTTACAACTCAAAGTCGTCCACGACAACTTCTAGATAACGAAACTGACGTAAAATAATCATTAGCGTGAATAAACCTCATCACAGTGGCTTGTCAAAGGCGGCAATGCCTTAAGTTCTTGAGAACATATATAATGAGCTGATCCGGTGGCTTGTTGACATGTTGATCATTAACGCACCAATAGGTGCAGAGTTCAAATCCAGCGCTCTCCCCGTTACTGACATGCTATCGAGCAAGAAACTGACGTTAAACTTGCTGCAGGTTTTTGATGCAAGACCTTAGGTTAGATTTTATGGGAATAATATTGATAAACGTAGTCTATATATTCATTGACCTCCAGCCATTCATTAACCTCCAGCCATTCATTGACCTCCAGATATTCATTGACCTCCAGACATTCATTGACCTCCAGATATTCATTGACCTCCAGATATTCATTGCACGAATGGCTTCTTATGTTTACATTGAGCTGGATGTTTCTCTCACAAACATCTAACGGTCATTAGATGAACATGTAATGGTCATTATATGGTCTAATACTAATTAGAGAAGTGAAATAAAGGTGTCTCACGCCTTGTGCATGTAATAATAATAACAACATGCATGTAAAAATAATAACAACAATTCGAGTGCTGCAGTCATCTATGACAACATCGAGCACTATTGTGTCAAAATCAAACCGGCAAGCAAAATGAAAGGTCCAAAATCGGTGCAATTCCAAAATCCAGAAAATCAGTTTAAAGTAAAGGGAATTGAAGAAAATGAAGTCTAAAAAAGTATAAATAAACGATAGATAAACGATCAATAAATGATAGTTCAACGATAGGTAAAAGCTAAATAAACGATAAGTCAACGATAAATACACGATGGATAGTATGATATTGTCATGGACGACAGTAACACTCTTGTAGTTGTTGTTGTCGAAACGAAATATTTGCGTTCAGTTGGAAAAGTTCTAGAGTTTGTAAACTCGTGCGTTGTGTCGTTCTTATAACTAGATGAAAAATCTTGGCTCGTTGCCATAAAGCAGCGTTGATTTCTTCGCAGTTTCTAGGAATCTCAATATTCGCAAATAATTAATTAATTGAGGTAACTCAATTAATTAACCTAGCCCTAAGTATAATTCCAACAAAAAAGTTAATTGAGCTGCTTCAATGTTTACTACTTAATTATGCTGTAAAATTGTTATATAATGAGTTACATAATCTGCCTCATTGTTACCTGAGGCCCGTAAAAATTTAAAGCACTATGGAATTGACCCCCCTGGGGTCAATTCACACCAAATCCAAGCCGATATCGCGAGCGAGTGAATTGAGACTAAATGACCAATTACATACAATCTCAATGGTGTGTTAATGGTGTGTAATAAACAATTTTATTTTATTCACTGATAAATTAAAATTGGTAATTGGCAAAATAGCAGACGTAATTAAACCAGTTATAGTTTTACAGATTTATTGAGATATCCTTATTTTTACTAGCATTTCGTTGATTTATATATTATAAATAATATAATATTTTTAATCAACATTTTTTGCGCAAAAATTGTGTACTATAATGTGTTTGAATGTATGTGATGTTCGGCAGATGGCGACTGCCCGGCGCTAACATGATTCCACAGGTAGCAGCAAAAATCTATGAATGATTGATTGATATCTATGAATGATTGAATCTATGTATGATTGATCTACAAATAAATTTTGAATTTATTTATTATTTAAGCTAGCTAAGTGTTAACTGAGGGTGTACATAATTAAGGCACTATAGAATTGGCTCCAGGGGTAAATTGCATGAGACATTTTTACTTAGCTATTATACAGCACAGATGGCTGTGATAGACAATATTTACAATTTATTATATAATTTATATAAACGATAAAGATATAAATGATATATCTTTCATTCATTGTCCGTCGAAGCGAACGGTTGTGTGCGAGCATGGCTATTGTTAATAATGCGAACTTTGATAACATGGCTACGCAATATATTAGAAGCGAAACATTATGCTTTATAGCGAATAACTTTAACTCTATGCATAGGAATGATTTATTACATAAAATCATAGGATTTTATTCAGGAGAGGAACTTTCACAAGCTAAAGTAATACTACATAGCTCAATTGAGAAGATACGTGGATTAGAAATGGATATAGAGAAACCAGTCCCACGTCTCATCACGAGAAGGGCAGGGGATAATAAAATCAAACTGGACTCGGAGGACATTCTGGACCTCTTCGACTACATGTCAACAAACAAGTTAGTCTTTCCAAACTTTTGTGCTGTAGACCTAACGCGAATCCCATCTGTTAAAGCTGTTAATACGGAAGTTTTCGACCTGACCTCTGCCATTGCCAGTTTATCGGCACAAGTTGGTCTCATAGAAACTAAACTGGAGCAGCTCTTTCAGGCAAAGAGTACACATGATCCTATCAGTAATTCAGGTACCTCAAATCTTCCTACTCACTCCAATACCAGCAACTCAGCTGGTACTTCACAACAAAACCCCGGGGTTAAATATAAGAGCTGGGCGGATATGGTTAATTCCCCTCCACCCTCTATCTGTGAAACTGTTCCTCCCCCATCTAACGCGCCTTCAAAGGATGAGCCGGAAGATTTTGTAGTGGTTCAGCGGCGCAGATCTAAACCAGCATCCATTACTGCAAAAAGGATATCCTGTGCAGACAGCAAAATCAAAGCTGTAGCAAAGAAAATCACAATCTTTGCTGGCAGGCTAGAAAAAAACACGGAAGTGGACGATCTTAAGGAATATCTAAAGAGCTGTGGAATCCCTGATTGTTATTGTAAGAAACTATCTGGAATAGCAAAGGATGGTAAGGAATTTAAATCCGCTGTCTTTATCATCTCATGCGACATAAAATATAAAGACATCATCTTTGATGAGAGCACCTGGCCTGAGAACTGTTCTGTTAGAGAATGGCAATATGTTCAGAAGAACTCTTAAGTCAAGTTAATCTACATTCTGTTAATTTGTGTACATTATATATCGAATCGATTAACCTTTTGGCATAATGTAATTCTCTGTATCTCTATCAATGGCGTCTGTCTATGCTCCTATTACCCTTAATGGTCTAATTAATAATGATTTAATAGCCAATGCCAAAATTGGTTATTACACTCCTGAATCTTCTAATGATGTTATTAACGACCTATATAAAAATTGTAATCTATCGTTATTTCATGTTAACATTAGAAGTTTAAATGCCAATTATATGAAACTCATAGATCTCTTAAATTCGTACAAAAATAAATTTGATGTAATTTTACTTTCTGAAATTTGGTCTACTAATTTACGATTTTTTGATGATGTATTTCCTAATTACAAGTTTGTATATTGCCCCCCGACTATACATAAAGCTGGGGGTGTGGCTGTATTAATCCATAATTCTATCACCTTTAACATCATTGATTCATCCAATATTAATTATTCTTTGATAATACAGCAGAATTCTTGGTCGTTGATATATTACCTATGCATGGTAAAATTAGACTCTATTTAATTTACAGACATCCGAGTCAATCGGCTACTGTCTTTATTGATAAATTTTTCAAGTTCCTTTCCATATGCAAGCCTTTAAAAAAGAGTCTTATATGTGGTGATGTAAATATTAATTTGTTAAAATTTAGTGTGTTTAATTTCATTGATCGCTATGTTAATGAGCTGTCCAATTTGAACTTTATGCCGTTCTCGTTAATTCCCACGCATTGTATTAATAACTCGCGTAGCATAATTGACCATGTCTTCGCGAACTTCGGTTTTGATTATACTAAAGGCATCAGTGTAAAGTCCCTAACGGTTACAAGCGATATTACTGATCACTATGCCAATGTTGTACTGATGGTATCTAAAACTGAAAGAGTTAGCTACTGTGATCGCCCTGACATTAGAATTTATAGCACTCAAAACATTAACAACTTTCATGATCATCTCTCGAAAACTGACTGGACACCGATCTATAATTTGATTAATATTGATGAGGCTATTACTCATCTAACGAATTCCTTAATTACTGCCTCTGAGCTGAGCTTTCCTTTAATTCGGTGCTCTCGTAAAACATATAAGGATAAACCCTGGATCTCTAAAGAGTTAAAGTCTAGAATTAAAATAAAAAACAATCTATACCATACTTTCAAAGAATCTAACTTACTTCTTGATAAAACTAATTATCTGAATTACCGAAAAATACTTGATAAGGATATCAAAAACTTCCGTCAATGTTATTATAGAAATAAATTAGACATAAGATTTAATTCAATTAAGAACATTTGGAGAACTTTGAATAATATTACCAGTTTCCGTGGTAAAAATAAGAATCAGACCATCGATCACTTAACTACAAATACTGGTGTTATTAGAAATAACAAGGATATTGCGGAAGAATTTAATAAATATTTTTATACAAAATAGTATACGGCTAGCAGAAGCGATCCCACGAAATGATGTATCATATCAGAGTTTTCTTAGCAGGGCTCTACCGCACTCTATTTTCCTAACTCCAACTTTCAACAGTGAAGTCTTAAATTTCATTCACTCCATGAATAAGAGTTATTCTACTGGCAATGACTCTATATCCAGTAAAATTTTACAATTATCTGCTAATTACATTGCAAACCAACTTACCTTTATCATTTATAAATCGTTTGAATTAGGCTACTTTCCTGAGAATTTCAAATTAGCCAAGGTCATCCCTGTCTATAAAAAGGGTAAACATGACTTAGTGGAAAATAATAGACCAATTTCCCTCCTTAATAGTTTAAGTAAAATATTTGAGAAAATCATGCATAAACGCATTGCTGCATTTCTAAATAAGTATGAAATCTTTAATGAAAATCAATTTGGTTTTAGATCCGGCCATTCTACCACTGATGCTCTTTTCTCTAGTGTAAATTTTTTATCTACTGAACATAAACATAAAAACAAGACACTTGGTATCTTTTTAGATCTCTCAAAAGCCTTTGATACTGTTGATCATAACATTCTGATTCACAAATTACATTTCTATGGAATACGTGGTACTGCCTATGATTGGTTTAACTCTTATTTATCTCGAAGAAAACAATACACCTTAATTGGTGACAGTATTTCTAGTGTGTTATCTGTTGGTATCAGTGTTCCTCAAGGTTCGATTTTAGGACCTTTACTTTTTATAATCTATATGAATGACATTCATAATGCCTGTTCATTTGGGTCCATAAAACTGTATGCTGATGATTCTAATTTGTTTGTTAAACATAAGTCTATTGATGAATTGTTTATCTCTGCGAATCTAGCTTGCTCTGAAATAAGTAAATGGTTTATAAGTAACAAGTTAACTGTAAATTGCTCTAAGTCTTCATATGTATTGTTCTACCCCACTAAAGACGACGAAGCTCTTATTCAAACTAACAATTTAACTGTATCCCTTGATAATAACTGCATTAATAGAACATATGTTACCAAATTTTTAGGCTTAACATTAGATGAAAATTTGACTTTTGGTGATCATATTAAATCATTAATCTGTACAATTAATAATTTTAATAGTATGTTATACAATCGTAGAGATTTTATTCCTGTGAATTGTAGTAGAAATTTATACTTTTCATTGGTGCAATCAAGGACACAATATGGCATTGAAGTTTATGCCAATACAACCAAACAGTTGCTTCAACCCTTACATGTTGCATGTAACCGTATTCTAAGAACTTTACAGAATAAACATAAGTTTCATAATGTTAAGCAACTTTATATGAATTATAATGTGCTACCAATTTTTCAGTTATTCCAACTACATACTGGTAAACTTGTTTTTAAATGTATCAATTTCCCCGATCTGACTATGTCAGTATCCATAAAATGTATTTTTATTGCTAATCAGATCTCGTTTGTGTATAATACAAGACTCTCCGAGACCAATTATTTGTGTTGTAGAACAACTTCAGAATTTTTAAATCTTATGTCTATAACTTTATCAATTCTTGGAACCAAATACCTCCTGATAATCGCAGTTCGAGGTCCCTAGCAGAATTCACTAAACGTTACAAATATATATAGTTTGATGGTTTGTAAATTACTAAATTCTGGTTTCTTTTGCGTAAATGTCCAGCTAGAATTGTTGCTTAGCTAAAGTGTGTATTTAAGTTGATTTTGCATTAAACATGACATTAATATAGTTGTAGACGGTGGTCAGCTAGATAAGATGTGTATCATCTTCCCTGACGGCCGTTGTTCTAGTTTCTTAAGACTGTTTGATACACTGTGTTTCTGGAAATTTCTTATTTTATTTTATTTGTAAATGTTTATTTCTATTTGTAAATGTCAGTGATTTGGTGTTGATGCTGAAATAAACACATATCTCTCATATAGCATATTTTTATTTTATACATTTCAAGTACAATTAAACCATAAATAAATGACTTTAACCGAGCAAATAAGAACACTTTATTAGCCAAATATTTATTATTCGTTGCTTATCATATTATGTGTAGGACTCTCTTGAGACTACGCGTAAGAAACTCATTGTGTGGGTTTATAGTATAGGGTTTACGCTCCATCAATTAAAACGTCATGAACTTTTATGACAGATCCTGAGGTGAATTGAACTCTCGCTGGTTCGAATCCCAGCCGCGCTGATCTGAGAGTAAAATCTCGGACATTCATTGAACTGGCTATACGGAAAATGGTCTAAATTGCCTAATGGTTTAAACATGTGGTATTAAAAGTGATAGCTATCATCATAGTTGATCATTTCACTATAATTTACTATTATCATAAAATAAATAAATGATAATAGACAGAGCGAGAATTCGATAGTGGGCGATATCCATCAGATCGAGGTTCTGCGTAGTGTTTTGTTAGAGCGTTAGAATTTAGGTTCTGTCTCCCCGGGTTCGAGTCTTGCTCAAGTTACTTTTGGTCTTCTGTTTTTTGTTCATTCTTTATTTTTAATGTTTTTTTTACATTTTGTCAAGTTAGGGCAGGTTACACGGTAACGGATTGCGACTTGATTGTTTTAAAATAAATATTTTTGCGTTATGACTTAGATTCTAAGATCCTTTTTATCAATGTAGACAAACGCCGATGTTTTTCTTACGAATAGACGCAATTCTCTCAAGGATCATATGAAATAATGTTGACAAAATATTACAATCAATAATTTAAGAATTCTAAATCGTGTGAACAATTTTGTTACATCACTTAAAATTTTTATTTCTATAATTAATTAATCTGCCTCATTGTTACCTGAGGCCAGTAAAAATTTAAAGCACTATGGAATTGACCCCCTGGGGTCAATTCCCCAAAATCCAAACCAACAAAACACCGTCTAGAATAGGGGACTAAATTATGATCTGTATGCAAACGGAATGGTGTGTTACAATTTTACAAGATTTTGATTATTTCTCTATAAATCAAAATTTGTAATCAGCAACAAATCAGCACCGATTAATCCAGATATAATTCTACATAATTTTATTGCATTATATTACATATTTTCTAATTATTTGTTATAACAGATATAGTAAATATTATTATATTTTTGATTTAAATTTTCTGCCCAGTGGCTGGCGGTTATGTAATGTTCTTGTATGTATGCGACATTCGGAAGATGGCGACTGCAGGCGCAAATGCCGTTCTGTAGTTGGCAGTAAGTGTAACATGCTATGATTGCTCTAAATCAGTGCCGCATGCTTGTTATAAAAACAACTTTGACTAGTTATGTATATGTACATGTATGCGACTGGAGTCAATGGCGAAGTCTGTAAGATACTCGACCGCGGATCAGTAGATACGGGTTCAAATCCTGGGCTCGTCCGTCTCTGACATCGTTTTCGAGTGAGGAATCGGACGTTAACCGTAGCTTTACCAGCTTTTATGAAGAAAATCGAAGAATACTTCAGTATTTGCTCGTTTATTCGAATATTAAATTCACTTTAAGTTTCAACAAACCAACCAATGCCATCTTTAGTTCATCCTGTTGTAACCAAACTAGTGTGGCTTATTATATATACATATATATATATATATATGTGTGTGTGTGTGTGTGTACATATATGTATATATAGATATATATATATATATAAGTGTGGCTTATTATATATATATATATATATATATATATATAATAAGCCACACTTATATATATATCTATATGTGTATATATATACATACATACATGTACATACACACCCACATATATGTATATATATATATATATATATATATATATATATATATATATATATATGTATAGTATGTGTATATGTATATATATATATAATATGTGTATAAGTGTATACATGTGTATACATACATACATGTACTTATATATATATATATATATATATATATATATATGTGTGTATATATATATACATACATGTATATATATATATATATATATATATATATATATATATATATATATATATATATATATATACATGTATAATATACGATACTAACAAAATTCTTTAGAGTTTGTTCTAATTGATTGCACACTTAATGTTGTTAGAACCCCGCTATTGAGCCACTAAAGCCCATCAATTAAGTCACTAGAGACCCGCTATTGAACCACTAGAGCCCCGCTATTGAGTCACTAAGCCCCGCTATTGAGCCACTAAAGCCCCGCTAGTTGCAGACACCTAGCACACCCGCTACTAGTTGACATTGCTAGCTGTTGACATCTCCTACAATCCACTGCGCCCTCTGTCGAATGCTCTGTATCACTCAACGCCCCGGTGTTGTGTACGAACTGTGTCTCACCCGCCCCTGGGCCTCCCAGAGCCCCCTCCACCGCACCTGAGCCCTTGTTAGGGTCCTGGGCCCCGTAGGTCGAGGTTCTATCCTGCGCTGAGTCCATATAGATGTATCCGTGGCGAGGTCCATAGGATCGTCTGTAGGTGGTAGAGTAGTATCCACGCAGTATGTCACTGGGACATATAGGATGGGCGTCTACAATCAGTCAATCAATCAGTCAGTCAATCAGCCAGTCGGCCACTTATGCAAATAATCACTCAGCAATATAATATTTCACTCCTACATTGTTATTTCATGAAAAAATTTACAATCAATACAAAATGGCTTCATGATTTATAAATGCTTGTGATGAATTATAAATGTATGTGCAAGGTGCGTGTAGAGGCTATAACAAGTTAGGTAAATGATTTCGTCAGCTTATTAAAAATTAATTAATGAGAAAGTTAAAGTCAGTAATCAATCAAGTGAGATGCAATAGAACTAAAGCATAAATGAAATTAGAGTTAGAACAAGCAACGTATCTTTATCGTCCACATTGATATCAATTACCAGCGCAATTAAAGTATTAAACTAGTCAACCTTTCTCTTCTCGTGCTTTCTGAGAATTATTCAGTCGATTCTGTTGTTGCTGTTGCTGTTGTTGTTGCTGTTGTTGCTTCTGCTGTTCTTGTTCTCTACTGGTCACGTGAGAATACTTGGGTTGTTGTTCACTCTTCTTTATTTCTCTCGACGTGTCGGGGAGGAATGTTGGGTCCTTCTGTGGAACAACAACACAAAATTCTGAGTAAATTTATCTGTTAGAATGACTATCATCATCTTCTTTCAATCAATCTTCGTACTAGTATCGTACAATAAATCTTCACTTTTGGATCTGAAAGCAATTATATGCTTGTTAAGAGAAATTAAAATATTTATTAATTTTATTACTTAACTAATTAAAAATTTATTTATTTGTTATTTCTTTATTCAGGCACGTAATTCCAGAGGCGTATATCTAGGGACTTATTTCTAATATATATGGCTGTATGTGTAAGTGCGTGTGTTTGTCTGTGTGTGTATGTGTGTGTATGTGTATATGTATGTGTGTATGCATGTGTGCATGTATGTGTTGAAGAACTTTATTCACATATGACTGCTGTAATGCTTGTTTATTTTACGCTTGAAAGAATAGTTTTTCTAATAATCAGATAAAACACCTGAATTATACGATCAAACACCTGATGTATCAGATAAAGCACCTGATATATGAGATAAAACACCTGACTTATTAGAGAAAACACCTAAATTATCAGATAAAACACCTAATCTATCGGATAAAACACCTGATTTATCGGATAAAACACCTGAATTATCAGATAAAACACTTTATTTATCAGACAAAACACCTGATTTACTATCAGATAAAAAACCTGATAATCAAATAAAACACCTGATTTATCAGATAAAAAGCCTGATAATCAAATAAAACACCTGATTTGTGAGATAAAACATCTGATTGATCAGATAAAACACCAGAACTATCGAACATTTTAACGTTTAAAGAGAGAAGTGATTCGTACCAGGGCTCTCTCCTCATACCAGTTGTAGATGAGCACTTCGGGTCTGTACCTGGGCTTGATGTAGAACCCCAAACCCCGTGTTGTGTCCGCCATCACAACCCTAGTTCTTACTATCTCCTCGTTTGTCGAGACTAGTATATCTATTAACTAGTTAATACTATATCTCTGCCAGTGGGTAACTATTTAAGACTTGCTATCAATTGTTTCTAGGTAGTTCTGTAGACAGGTCTCTTCTCCGCAGAAATGTTTACATTGACTCTACAAAAAATTAATACATTTTGCATTAGCAAGTTTTATTTTAATAATTCCACTCAGTTAAATATTATTCATATCCACTGGAAGGTGAGTCCGGGTGTTGTCTACGGATACCAAACCTCTCAGGACTGGGATCAACAAGTAGCGTCCACACTGGAGTAAAGTCTACATTTCAGTTTAGCCTCTGATTAAAACCCAGGCTGTCTTAGAGAACTTCGATAGATTCTAAATCTATATCTCGCCCCGAGAATTCCTGTAGGATTTGATTGGAGGAGATCCTCGATCAACGCAGCGTCATTTAAACTGATTAACAGTTAACAGTTCAGTCTATCACGTCACAGACAAGTTACGAGATGAACTCTAACAATAGTTCAAATAATCATAATTTGTCAAATAACAAAATTCAATATTTGTATTTATGCACCTTATCTCAATATTAACATCACAACATAATTCTGACACTGTTCAACTTGTAGTAAATAATGACTTAGAGGCTTGTCAGTAGAGTTAGGCAGTATAATGCTACACAAGGCCTAGAGGCCTAGCAGCTGTTGGGCTATAGACTGTTGCTAATGCTTCAGATCGAGTGTTTCTTATCTGCATAGCAACCAGTTCGTTGCTAAGGACGCTCTAGCGAGCTATAAAGTATCTACGCGCAGCTATAACAAAAGTCAAGTCTTGTGGCTCATTAGACAGAGAGTTTGACTTGAGTTAGTTAACCAGGTAGCCTGTAGTCAGATATCTGACAGCCACAGTTCAACGACCTCTCATTGTCTCGTTTCTTCAGACTACTAAAACGTCCAAAGTGTTAAACATTATGTGCACAGCTACACTAAAGTGTTGAATCATAAGAGTTAGTTTTGTTTTCTATTAGACTTTAAGAGATATGCTAGCGATGTCATGCCCTACCTGTATGATGCGTGAGTTCGGAGCACAATGGTGCTATGCGCAGTTTAGAAATGTAGGTACTTAGTGTATTTTGAACGTTTGTACACTGAAGATTCAGCTCACGTGCACTTGGCACCTTTTTGTTGTGGTTCCAAGTCAGCATTATAATACATACAATCACTTGGTACCTCTGTGATTTGGTTCCAAGTCAGTGTTCTAAATTTATAATACATACTGTGCAATTACTTGGTACCTTTGTGCACTGATAGATTCAAGTCATACTACTGCTCTGTGCATATGGCTTTAAATCACAAAGTGACTTGACGCTTTTGTGCTCCATCGTGATATTCTCTATTAACAGCCAAGAACCTACAGGGAGCCTACAGTTCATAATCACAAAGATCCTACTAGAACTCGTGTGCTTGTAACGTAACTGCTACCCACTGGCGACTTAAAATATTACAAGATGTCATCGAAATTTTTCATATGTGAGATGTTCAGCAGATGTCGCAAGCAATTTTTCCTGCATAATTATAAGAAATCTCGCGATCATGCAGTAACTTAAATACTATTATCATTTAGTAAAGTTTGTTGAATTAATTTTTAACTTATACATTAAGGGCCTATGATATTATGAATGCTGATTACATGAGATTATGATTTAGGGTATAGAGTTAGGGTTAGGGTATATGAGTGACGTCCCCGACTTTGCCTTATGGCGAGGAACCCGACGTTAAATTCGTATTGATTGATTGACTGATTAATTAAATTTTTATTAGCCTAATGAGAAATAGAATTTGTGTTATTTAAGGTAAATAGTAGGACTAGATTAGCATTGAACTGCAGTACTTAACGCAAAACCCCATCAGAAGCCATATTTCATATTTTATATTCTATATAAGATGGTTGTGGATAAGGTTTGACCTTTTTACATCTTGAAGAAAAGTCCGGGGCTTCTGACCCTGACGTTAAACCCTCACCATCAGTCAGATTGGCCTGTTTTAATCTGCAAGTATGACAGCAGAATGTGGGTAGAAATATGTTCCTTGGACCTGCCACTTGGCAGAACACTAGTGAGATAGAGAGACAAAGTGTGTATGTATATAGATTAGCTACAGCGAGTCGCAGATTTTTATGATACAACCACTAAGAAGATATGTACACAGATATTATGTCAAGTAACACAGTAAGGTATTCTCGTAAATAGCTACATTATGACAGCATACACTCTCTGCCTGTCTACTGTGGTTCTGTTTGTTCATGTAACGGCTTTTTGTCACAATTGTACACACGACTTAACCACAATGAAGTCAGACTCGTCTAGAGTGCCTGAGGCCGCCATCTTTGAAGGCCACTATGTGACAGCTGCCTGCAGTAGCGTATGACTCCAGCTAGAGTATGTTGTAGCCTGACACACGTGACTGTAAAATACAGTATAATACTGTTAATACAAAGCTTCTATAGATCTACAACATTAACGACATTGATCAAGAGATCTTGATAGAGATGCCTGATCCACCACATCCTAATATCACCCACTTTTCACCTCCACACATCTCCCTCCTCAAGTCTTAGCTGTTTTACTTCATGTTTTACATATTTCATCAGGAACGGACCCCCACCATCTCCTCATCCTCTCTACTTAGCAACACGTATCATATATATATATATATATATATATATATATATATATATATATATATATATATATATATATATATATATATATATGTATATATCACTTATCAAACATCTCAAAAATATCGCATACATGTACATGCATATCATACATATCACAAATATTGCATACATGTATATCACACATATCGCATCACACATATCACATTATACGTCACAAACTTCATACATATCACACATCATACACATCACACATCACATCACTTATCACACATCACATATAACATATATATATATATATCACACATATCAAACCTCAAGCGTCACTAACCTGAATCATTGAAATCAAGTAAAGCCTCTACATCCACGTTAAAGCGTGTGATAAAGGAGGCGATGATATAGAAGAATATAGAATATAGAAATATAGGAATATATATGAGGAATATAGAATTGCTGCTTTCAGATTGCTTTTCACATATATCTCTCTCTCTCTCTCTCTCTGTCTCTCTCTCTCTCTCTCTCTCTCTCTCTCTCTCTCAGATTGATGTTCTAATTCAGACGTATAAAGCTATGTCAGTAGACATTGGGCGACTGCTGCCTGGGTCACGGTTCTAAGAGGAAGCCTCTCATCTCTTAGCTGTAGCGTAAGATCGATCACGGTTCTTAGAGGAAGCCTCTCATCTCTTGGCTGTAGCGTGAGATCACTGAAGCGAGAGTAGTTCAGTAGAGAGGTCCGCGCAGAGATCAACTAACATAGCAATAGGAGCGGCATAGCCCCTCGATATACTCGATCATTTATCTACTCTATCATTTATCCACTCGATCATTTAAACACTCGATCATTTATCTACTCGATCTTTTATCTACTGTCCACTGCTGGCTAGCACAAACACTATCAGGTGAAGAAATGAGAGGGTATTTTATATTTACTAACTACTCCACACTCTATCAACAAAGCTCTTACCGCACACGAACTGGATCATAAGTCACATTCAGCTGTAGAAACTGACTCTAAAGTTCTGCTATGTACAGTAAGCAGCACCTGACCCCCTCCGCTCAGTGAAGTACTGACTTCCCCCACAAGTGGCATAGGCCTACAGACGAGGGAAGTGTGACGGATGTTTGTATGTAACAACATTGACCTCGGCTCTTTATGTGTACAGTGTAACGAGGTCTCGTGTGTGTATATAGAAAATAGTATACAGAATGTAACAAATGTATAGAGTACACTGTGCGTGCACAGCGTGTGTGTACAGTGTGTGTACAGTACTGGTATGTGGACCTACAATACACGGAGATCTACTACACTGAGCTCTATCACCTCAATCATCTCTTTGTGTTAACTGTAAATAGGTACATGAACAGGCAAAGCTTGTTGTAATGAATGCGCTTATTTACTGCATTTATTTGACTCTCTTAAAGTGTTTATTTGATTTATCATATAGAACGTGTTATAATATATACGTTATAATATATTCAAATATAACACGTGTTATAATATTAAATGATTATTAACGTGATATAAGATAAACTGTATTTATTCATCTGATCAGGTCGCATCAGGCAATCAATACATATGAACAGCATAAATTGTTTACTAAATCAACAAGTAAACTGTTTATTTGAAGTCTAACACTCTCTTGACACCCAATCCATCTGACACAGGAAGACTGGAAATACGTGAGGATAAAAATTACGTGAGGATAATAAATACGTGAGAATAATAAATACGTGAGGAAAAAAATACGTGAGGATAAAATACGTGAGGATAATAAATACGTGAGGATAATAAATACGTGAGGATAAAAAATACGTGAGGATAAAAAATACGTGAGGATAAAATACGTGAGGATAATAAATACGTGAGGATAATAAATACGTGAGGATACAAAATACGTGAGAAATAATAAATAAGTGAGGATAAAAAATACGTGAGGATAATAAATACGTGAGAAAAATAAATACGTGAGGATAAAAAATACGTGAGGATAAAAAATACGTGAGGATAAAATACGTGAGGATAATAATTATGTGAGAATAATAAATACGTGAGGATAAAAGCATTACAAGAGAAATACAGGACGACAGAAGGTTCTGGAGTTACTACAGTTAAATATCGTTACCGTTCCACTACTTCATTCCTGTTAAATATCGTTACCGTTCCACTGCTTCATTCCTGTTCTGTGGATTTGTTAGATGTCTCTCGAGACCACACGGCTAAGCCAGTCAAGACCTTAGCCACACGGCTAAGCCAGTCCAGAGCTCTACCACACGGCTAAGCCAGTCAAGACCTCAGCCACACGGCAAAGCCACACGAGGCTACCACAGATGATAGAGCCATTGACGGTCAACTGGTCAACTGAGGAATAGAAGAAGACGATGAGCTACAGAACGACTGAGTCAGCCACAGGTCTGCATGCTCATCTGTCTCTCTAAAGTTTTTGCTTATTAATTTATGTATCATCTTTGTTTAGTTAAAATAAAGTTTTGCATGGAATCAATGGTGACCCACATTTCAGTTGTGCATAGGATACAAACAGTTTAATATATTTGGCTTGTACATCTTAATAGCGCATGTCATATAGTCGTACATACCAATTCATTTACAAACTGTTTTAACTTAACAACTGTGGACAGACTCTTTAATTGGCTTAAGGCTTCATCCAAGAATCGAGTGAAGCCGGACCACTGTATAGTAAAAGTATCTAACTATCATATTACACACGGATGTTAACTTAACAGCCGTGTACATTCTCTTTAATTGATTTACGGCTTCACCAAAGAATATGAGTGAAGCTGTACCATTGTAAATATACATAGACACTTTAATCACAATCGATGTAAATGTAGATATGTAAATAAAGCCCTTTAATCATATTAAAAGGGGGTTGCATGACAACAGGGGTTATGCCTGTTGTAGGGTATATAAGGACTGTGTGTTCATATACCCATCAGTTGTTGAGATTCGAATAAAGTGCTCTATCATACGTATCTTGCGTTTTGGATTTACTCGCTGACTTAGGAATTCGTACAACATTACAGCGTAGGGGTAACGTCATGAAAGTTTAAATGACAGAACCTGAGGTGAATTGAACCCTCGAGGGCTCGAATCCCAGCCGCGCTGATCTGCGAGAAAAATTGCGGACATTCACTGGACTGGTTATACGGAAAATGGCCTAATTGCCCAACGGTTTAACATGTGTTATTAAAAGTGATAGATTTCAAGTTGATAATTTCACCGTAATGCGTGTTTACTTTGCACATCTCTTTATGCAGTAGATAATGACTGCTATGCTTCTTTAAAACTTTCATTTGTGTAAATATCAACTTTATATTCTGGATTTCTTTCCACTCAGTTCTGAAGTACGAGACAAGGGAAAGCACATCCGTCGATAAACCTGTATTACTGAAGGACGAAGATGAAAGACTTACAGTATGTTAAATGAGTTGAAGTACTTCCATACATCTGCATGTCTCATACGATGATATCACTCCTTTGCTAACAAGGCAACTGGTAATAGAGCACCAGGTCGATCATACAACTGGTAATAGAGCACAAGGTCGAGCATACAACGCTATTAGAGCACAAGGTCGAGCATACAACGCTAATAGAGCACAAGGTCGAACGTACAACGCTTTCCTTCATTAAGCTCTTTTCTTATTTTACTTCAATCTGCTAAATGAGTTAATTTCCTGTTGTTTTTCTCAGTGTTGGCAATATATTTACTGTGACCTCCAGCAGGGGTGACCCAGGCTGATGACGTAGGGCCAGTGACAACCCTGATGGAAGGAGCTGAGGCTGGAGCTAGGGACAGCAAGGGAGTCTCTAGGAGGAGGCGTCGCTGCTGCAGCTGTGGGCGGAGCCTGTGTTCTGTGGGCTGTGCCGTGGGTGTCATCACCTGCCTCTACTTCTTCATCGTCATTCCTATAGGTAATCAATCAATCAATCCATCAGTCAATCGATCAATCGATCAATCAATCATTCAGTCAATCAATTGGTCAATCAATCAATCAGTCAACCAGTCAATCAATCAATCAGTCAAATAAGAGAGAGAGAGAGAGAGAGAGAGAGAGATATGACACTCGTAACCATCATCGGCTCAATCGCATAAGATTAGTGAAGATGTTTAAAATAATTGAAGAAAATCAGACACAACTGTGTCAACGACATTGTCAGAGCAATATCTTACAAGATATTAGACGAATATAATAAAACATGTTTAAGATATATCGTGCAATTTGTTTCAAACTTTCTGGATATAATATTATATTTATTAAGACTATATTTTATATAGTCTTATAATTTATAATTGTAATTTATTAATTTATTTTTAAAATTTATAATTTATTCTATATGGTATTTATAATTGAGTGTTTAATATTTTCCGGATCGATCGATTGATCGATCGTTTGATTAATTGATTGATCGAACGATTGATTTCTTGATTGATCGATCAATTGATTATTGATTGCTTGATTGATCGATCGATCGATTGATTGACTGATGGATTGATCGATTGATTGATTGATCGACTGATCGATTGATTGATTGATCGACTGATCGATTGACTGAATGATTGACTGATGGATTGATCGATTGATTGCTCGACTGATTGACTGATCGATTGTTTGATCGATTGATTGATTGATCGATTGATTGATTGATTGATTGATGGATTTATTGATTGATTTATCGATTAGGAGTACTACTGGTGCTACACGGACACAACAGGGGTTCTGCCCTCACGCTGTCACTAGGCTCCGCCCTCTTGTTTATCTTCACCTGCGCCCTGCCCACTCTGTGTCTCTGCATCAGATACAGGCGGAGCAAGCGAGAGTTCAGACTACATCAGCAGAAGAGACAGCGCAGAGTGGTCGAGGCCGTCGCTGGTGTGCATACAGCCGTCGTGCTCAAGTCTACGTCACCAGTGAGAGCGTCGTGTGAGACCCAGCATCATAGTGTCGTGTGATGACAACAACATGGCGTTGTGTGACAACAACAACATAGTGTCGTGTGATAACAACATCATAGCGTCGTGTGATAACAACAACACCATAGCGTCGTGTGATAATAACAACATCATAGCGTCGTGTGATAGCACCATCATAGCGTCGTGTGATAACAACAACATCATAGCGTCGTGTGATAACAACATCATAGCGTCGTGTGATAACAACAACAACAACATAGCGTCGTGTGATAGCAGTGTCTGCGTTTCGTATGACAGTTAATTTCTATTTGCTTTACGGATTAACTATTTAATTGATTAATTGATTGATTGATTGATATTTTGATTGCTCAATTGCAGTGCTTACTTGCCAAGCATGTGACTATTAAGAGCTTCTGCGCACAGATCTATTGACACATTAGCCTAATGATGATTAGTTTTATAATTATCCTAATGACAATTACTTTTATGAGCTGTAGTCTCTATGTATTGTATGCTGCACACACGTTAAATGTCTAAATAGCGTAGGGGTAACGTCATGAAGTTTTAAATGACAGACGCAGAGGTGAATTGAACCCTCTTGGGCACGAATCTCAGCCGCGCTGATCTGAGAGTAAAATCTCGGACATTCACTGGACTGGTTACACGGAAAATGGTCTAAATTACGTAACGGTTTAAACATGTGATATTAAAAAGTGATAGATATCAACATAGTTGATTATTCACTATAATGCTTGTTTACTTTTTGCTAGTGAATGGTGCTTTATAATTATGATGGCATTATCATTGTTTACACGCAAATGTTGTAACTTAATTTATCATGACGATCATTGCGAGTTAGTATTTTAGAGCACGAATGTACGTATTCCAGAGACTGTAGTGATGACTGTAATGTTGTCAGTGACTGTCGCCCGTCACTGACATCGCTTTCGAGCGAGGAAGCTGACGTTAACCTTAGCTTTACCAGCTTTTAGTGTTTTACTTATCGGCTAATATGATACTATAATTAATGGAGATACAAATTGTGCATAGTGGACAACAAGAAGATATTTAGATAAAGAGAGGATTTAGATCTAGACAGGATTTAGACATAGACAGGATTTAGAATTAGACAAGATTTAGACATAGACAGCATTTAGACAGAGAGAGGATTTAGACAGAGAGAGGATTTAGACTTGACAGGATTTAGACTTAGAGAGGAGTTAGACTTAGAGAGGATTTAGACCTAGACAGGATTTAGACCTAGACAGGATATAGACCTAGACAGGATTTAGACCTAGACAGGATTTAGACTTAGAGAGGATTTAGACTTAGACAGGATTTAGACCTAGAGAGGATTTAGACTTAGACAGGATTTAGACTTAGGCAGGATTTAGACTTAGAGAGGATTTAGACTTAGAGAGGATTTAGACTTGACAGGATTTAGACTTAGAGAGGATTTAGACTTAGAGAGGATTTAGACCTAGTCAGGATTTAGACCTAGACAGGATTTGGACCTAGACAGGATTTAGACTTAGAGAGGATTTAGACAGAGAGAGGATTTAGACTTGACAGGATTTAGACTTAGAGAAGATTTAGACGGAGAGAGGATTTAGACTTAGAGAGGATTTAGACTTAGAGAGGATTTAGACTTAGAGAAGATTTAGACCTAGAGAGGATTTAGACCTAGAGAGGATTTAGACATAGAGAACGCCTTCTGTAAATTGTAAATATTGTAAATATCAATAGAATGTACGCCTCTATATTACCGTTCTATGCGCTTCTATGACGTCCCTGATATCATCCTTGGATGAGGAAACGCACGCTAAACATTTAGCATTATTTTCTGTTTATAACTTTTGTTTTGTATCTGTCATTATGTTATTGTAATCACCCTGTACAAAGCAGTGAGCTTCCTTCGTCTTTCTCTCTCTCTCTCTCTCTCTCGCTCTCTCCAGTAAAGCACAGGTCTAGAGTTCTAATCTCTCTAAGGTCACGCTACGTATCTGTGGGGTATTTGTTTTATTTCAATATTGATATATCACACAATATCTACAGGCCGTATAAAGTCAAAGGTTCAGTGACAGACACAGAATCATACGTCATACAATCGTGAAAAGCTTATCACTGTCTTATCAAACGATACTAACTCAATAGCCTGTTATCACACTTACCCTACAATCTACAATCTGTTATCTAATATCACTAGAACCACATCTATAGGCTTGTGATATATAGGACCTACAGATGATAGAGACATGAAGAGAGGAATGTCTGAATAGCGCAGTGGTTAGAGGTGTAGATAACGTCATGAAGTTTTAAACGACAGACGCAGAGGTGAATTGAACCCTCATGGGCACGAATCCCAGCCGCGCTGATCTGAGAGTAAAATCTCGGACATTCACCGGACTGGTTATACGGAAAATGGACAAAATTGCCTAACGGTTTAAACATGTGATATTAAAAATGATAGATATCAACAAGGTTGATCATTTCACTATAATGTGTGTTATTATTATTATTCTCTACGTCAGCTAAGTGTCTGGTGTGCTCGAGGTCGCTCAGAAATATCAGTGACAAAACAGTTGAGTTGTCTGAATGGAAAGGTCGCGGTTTTGTGATCCGCTGATCGAACGATCACGATCAGGTAGATCAAAACCACGTACCTGATGGTCCAAATGAGGCTAACATTGCAGCCACTTGACGTGTATTACCTCTTTCTCTCTCACTTTCTTTTTACTTTCTCTCTCTCCCTCACTTTCTCTCTCTCTCGCTCCTAACATCAAATATTTCAATATCTATAAGACTTCGTTAGTTGCAGTATGTACTAATAACCCTAATAATAATGTACGTTAGTTAGTATGCTACTAATAAATATGGACCCGCTTCCATAAACTAAGCGTTCAAATTCTATGTTTATATTATTATAATATTATTATTACAGTTATATTATTATTATTACACTGTGATTCAAGGGAAGAAGATGATGATGATGATGATAACGATGATGATATTGTATAATATCTACTACGCATTAAACTTTAGGTTACACAATTCAAACAGTATATTCGACAGATGGAAGCAGACGATCAAATACGTATTTATTTGGCAACACTCGTTAGCTCAGCCTATTGGGCTGTGAGTCATTAAATGACTTCTGAAGCAATGCAGCGAAAACTTTATACGTACAATGAAGACTGAGCTTTTTAACTATGATATTCACTAATTCAATTATTGATTGATTGAAATTTTAATTAAAATTAATTAAGATTTTGATTAAAATAATTTGACTTATGTTAATCCATACGCACTCCCCGTGTTATGTCCGGGTTGTGTGAAGAATTGACCAACCGGTGACTGTACGTGTCGTAGAAGGCGACTAAAGCACTAAGATCCATACCAACGTCAGAAAGGGCATTCGGTTGATGAGTGCCTAGGCTCCAGAAATTACTAGAAAAATTTAAACGAATGGAAAAGTCTCAAATAGGGGAATGACTGATGATATGATGTAGGACAGAGAGAATTTGAGACAGTCTATTCGTATCCCGTACCTAGTTTAACTGGGATTCAAGGAGGGAAGAAGATGATGATGATGTTAGTCCAAACACTTGACGTATATCCCTGTCCACATTCAATCCATGGTCTACATTTAAATTACTATCTGAAGTTAATCCGTTATCTGGATTTAAATTCCAGTCTAAATGCAATCGATGATCTCGTTCTTGATCTGGTGTATCCAATGTCCTCTGATGCGACACAGGGGGTTCAATGTTAGGTCGTACTTCACCAGGTCGTACTTCACCAAGTCGTATTTCACCAGGTCGTACTTCACCAGGTTGTACTTCACCAGGTCGTACTTCACCAGGTCTTACTTCACCAGGTCGTATTTCACCAGGTCGTACTTCACCAGGTCGTACCTCACCAGGTCGTGGCATTGACAGCGCCACCAGGTATGGAGGTGGTGGAAGCGACAGATCAACCACCACTCCACTCTCCACGCTATCAGCTGACCCTGTCTCACTGGAGGGTTCGATGTTGTCATGGTCGGGTGTATGAGGACGACCCCAACAGGACCACAGCAGGAGGTAGCCCCTCTTGAGGACCCTGATCGTTGGGTTGTGGTTGAGGAAGCTCGAGGCTCGGGTACAGGTGGGACAGCTGTGGTAGCAGGCCTTGATGAACTGTGTCCACGCGAACCCACAGCCGATCAGTAGGGCGACCGCACAGAGCAACCCCAGCACTCCATAGGCCCAGTCCCCCCCGTCACTAGGAGGCGTCAGGGGCGTCGTCTCCGTGAAGACACTGGAAAACAACTCAGAGCTGGTCTGAGTGAAAGAACTGGAAACCAACTCAGTGCTAGATTGAGTGAATGAACTGGAAAACAACTCGGAGCTGGACTGAGTGAAGTTAATAGTCAATTCAATATTCGATGTGCTGAAAGTAGCTGAGGAGGAGTCCAACGTAGAGTCAGACATGTTCTACTTGTAAGTCCTAGCTATTGACCCGCGTGTTCCAGGCCTACATCTATCAATCACTTGAGATGATGCGACAAATTCCCAATATTAATAGAGTGTAGAGTACCATATTTTATACTTAGATTAATATACTTATGCTATAATACACTGTCGATCATTATATATATTAATATAGGCACCAATCGATCTTCTTCGTTGCAAACAATGCAGACCTAAATATGAATTGAAGCTAACTGCAGTCTTTTTAAAGACTGCATTGCTATCATCCCTAGGCTCAATTGTAGTTATATCTGTGAATTGCTATTATTTATAAAATAATTTAACTACTTTTAGGACTACATGTCGTTGTTAATTAAGTAAATAGTTCTTATATAGGACCTGCTAATCTTTAACATTATAACAACTGCAAAGGATTTACACTGAATTGTGCAATTAACTGGTGGCCATACTGCAGCCTTTAGATAAGAGATCATTAGCTGTAGATACGAGAGCGCTTGCTCTAGATAACAACGCTGGTACTAGCTACAGAGGCTTTATCTTAACATCAGTAGCAGCCAATCAGATCACAATTACCATAGCATCAGTAGCAGCCAATCAAATCATAGTTACCATAACATAGCAGCCAATCAGATCACAGTTACCATAACATCAGTAGCAGCTAATCAAATCACAGTTATTATTTATATTAAGAATTTATAGTAGTAGACCTACTAGTTAAATTAACTACTTAGAATTGAATCTAATACTAAATTGAATCTAACCTGAAACGGGCTTAAACATGGATTTTGACGTGGTCTAATATATTTTGTTGCTTGATCTAATATATAACTTTTAAGTGGGTGGATTTTGACATTTGTTACATCCTGTTATACGGATGACTGGGTACGTTATAAAACACTATTTTCAGCGTTATATAATACTTTAATGACCCCTAGTGGACCTTTAACAAAACTTGTTCAATTTCAAAAAAATTAACTATATCTTTTTTCATTTGTTGTAGGCGCCACTGTGAAATCATCAGATTGAGATGATTGTAGGGAAAGGTGTGAAGTAGTAGTAGAAAAGTAACAGGCCGAGTTGTGGGGTTTCCCAGTCCTATAAAAGTGTATAAATTTTGATAGTTAAGTGGAGTTTATATAGTTTATTTAGTTTTTTTTGTATAAAATGGCTATTGTCTCTTGCTGTAATGTTTGGCATGTGTGGTTTTGAGGATGTGTAGGCCTAGGTATATTGTAATTTGACAAGTGTTAGCATATTGAGTAGTATTTGTACCTGTTAGTGTACAGGTTAATAGTACAGGTGTGCTGGTTTCCTGTATTAGTACTGGTTACTACGTAAAATATGTTATGCTATGCAAAATGTGTAGGTAAGTTTTATTTATTTTATTTTGTGTGGGTCTCAAACAAGCAGTTGTGCTTTCTGACCTAGTGTCGTTATGTTATGCTATTGTTTTTTGCTTGCAATTACAATGTCAGATATCCTATAAATGTAAGGTATCCTGTCTAGATATTTTATTTAGACATATATTAGATGTCAATTAAGACATTGGTTTATCGTCATTTGAGAAGTACTTGAAAACTATTTTCCTTCCTAATTCATTTAATGTCACTCTATTAATAAATGAAGAAATATATACAAATACATAGATAGATATTCAACTTTATTATCCCAACAGAGTGTAAGAGAATAACCATTGAAGAACCCACTAATGACAAAGTAAGACCACAATATAATAACAGAGATTTAACAGAGTGTTAACACAGGCTTAACACAGAATTAACACTGGTTCATTAGAGAGTTAACACAGTATTAACACTGGTTTAACAGAGAGTTAAAACAGGCTTAACACAGTACTAACACAGGCTTAACACAATATTAACACCGGTTTAACAGAACGCTAACACAGGCTTTACATAGCATCAACAGAGATTTAACAGAGAGTGAACACACGCTTAACACAGTATTAACACTGGTTTAACAGAGAGTTAACACAGTATTAACACAGATTAACAGAGAGTTAACACAGTATTAACACTAGTTTACAGAGAGTTAACACAGGCTTAACAATAGTTTAACAGAGAGTTAATACAGTATTAACACAGGTTGAACAGATTGTTAACACTTTATTAACACAGTATTAACACAGGTTTAACAGAGAGGTTTCTGATGGACCATGTTAAGTGCGCAGGTTAGCGGCAGCTTCAGACCTTTCTCTAACAGCTCCACCACAGCTGTGCACGGCTCAATGCAGGCAGAGAAAGGACTCAGCAGCAGATACAGCCCGGCGCAGATAGCGCCTATGGGCCAGGCTAGGACGATGAGAGCCAGCAGCCAGATGAGCGCCCAACACAACCCCGCGCATCCCGCCATCTCGCGAGTGTAGTCAGCGATAATATGTCGAGATCTTAAATCAGCTCAATCGACAGATGTCACTAGATGTTGAAAGTCTGTCTTAAATCAGCTCACTCGACAGATGTCACTAGATGTTGAAAGTCACTGTTTTGCTGATTGACGATCTCTTCTAGAAATCAGTTCTTAGATTGTCTACGATTTTAAGTTTTCGAATACACGAGCGATGAACACTATTGTCTTCTGTCAGTTCCACAACAATGATGATTAGACAAGATTTGTGATCATAATGTAATAAACAATTCTCTCTAAAAAGTAAACAGTGCAAATATACATATTGTGTAGAAATAGGCTATGTAAGAAACATTTCCACAAATATTCACGGAAAATGAAAGAGAACTTTCAATTATTTTCTGCAAACAACAACTGAGCTCGAAACTTAAAAGCCGATTACGACTTGCACTGAGAAGCACATGAGAAATCACTTCAGTACTTATTTCTTCATGATTTCTGTTACACTGGGCCTACGTACTAGAAGCAAATACTCTATTGGCACCACTACATGCTAGAGGCAAATACTCTACTGGCACTCTACGTGATAATCTGTTCGATTGTTTTGTAAGTAAAATTCATGTAGTGATCCCATTGCTAACAGAGCGACTAATTGAAAAAGATATTGTCAACAATCTATTTCAAAAGGTACCTTTAAAAGTATTTCGAAAAAGTATCTTGAATACCGCAAGATAATTTCTAAAGTTGCTTGAAAATACAAGATAAAATAACATCTGATAACTCGACGACACGTACTGTTGTATTTACGTACTGTCTTATTTTGAAAACATCATGCTATCCAACACGGGATGTGATGTAATGATTTAAATGTAGAGACATGCTTACAGTAACTTGAAAGTGAAACCTTAATGCTAAATTGCTAATGCTATAGTTATTAGCTACTTAGAGAATGCTATACAGACAAGTTATATAAAATAATACGCCTGAACTAAGAAATCCAGACATTAAGTCCAAGTACCTGAAACAAAGAAAATTATTAAATAAAATGATTAGTTCTGCTAAAAGTTTATACTATCAAAATCTAATCTCGCAGAATCAAAATTGTCCCAAGAAATTATGGGGAGCACTTGACCCTCTGCTTGATCGCACCATTCCTAAGTCAATCCCCTCTACCACCTCACCATCTTCTCTTGCTACCTCTTTTCTCAACTTCTTCGATGACAAAATATCCAAACTCTGTAGCTCTATACCCTCCAACTCCATTGACACCGACAACTCCATTTCTGTAAATATGCCTGAACCATCACTACTTTCTATTTTTGAACCAGCTAAACTGGAAGAAATACGCAATTTTATTCTTCGCTCTACCGACTCATCTTGCTGCCTTGATGTTATTCCTACACGATTACTGAAATCCTGTATTGATGTTTTGGTTGCTCCCATTACTTACTTAATCAACCTCTCACTCTCAGAAGGTATCTTACCGACCTCCTTCAAACAAGCAGTTGTATCTCCTTTGCTAAAAAGCCTTCTCTACCAAAAGATGATCTTTCCAGTTACCGTCCAATCTTAACTTCATCTCTAAACTTCTTGAAAAGGTAATTTATACCCGTTTGAACATTCATCTTGATTCTTTCCCTTCTCTCTCTCATTATCAATCTGCCTATAGAAAACTCCATTCTACTGAAACCGCTCTTCTTCGTATACATAATGATCGTAGCTTGGCCATGAGAAGTAAACAGGTTCTGCATTGGTTCTTCTGGATCTCTCTGTTGACTTGGATACAATTGACCATGGCATCCTAATAAATAGACTTAAATCTTGTTTTGGCATATCTAATTCTGCTTTTTCCCTTCTCACATCATATCTCTCATGTCGCACACAATTGGTTGTTATTGGTCAAAATCGCTCTTCTGAACTACCCGTCCTACGCGGTGTTCCTCAAGGTTCAGTGTTAGATCCATTGCTCTTCTCTTTATATATCACTCCTCTTAGCTACCTGCTTGCTCAGTCCTCCATAAATTTTCATTTCTATGCAGACGACACACAACTATATATTTCCTTTTCTAATCATGATTCCTATCAGAAACTGGCTCATCTCTCATCCATTCTAGACAAGGTTAATTCCTGGTTTTGCGCTAACCGTCTTGCTGTTAATCCCTCCAAAATTGAATACCTTTTAATTGGCACTCCTTTGCAAAGAAGTAAAATTACCAATAACTCTGTTAATTTTCAGAATCTTGCTCTTTCACCTTCTCGATCTGCCAAAAATCCTGGAGACATATTTGATGAAAACCTTGACTTTAAATCCCGTATCTCTTCTGCTTGTCGCGCTTCTTTCTTTCAGATTCGTCAGATTAGGCAAATACGCCCATCCCTTACTAGAAATTCAGCCACTATCCTTGCTAATTCTATAGTTCATTCAAAGCTCGACTACATTACATGGGTTACCTACTTCTTCTCTCAATCGTTTGCAACACGTCCAACATTCTCTTGCACGAGTTGTTTGTAAGTCCTCTCGACTTCAATTTCGCTCTCTTTCTCTTCTTCGCAGTCTTCACTGGCTCCCTGTTAATCAACGCATAAAATATAAAATAGCTCTATTAACTTTCAAAACTCTGCGATTTGGCAAGCCTTCTTACTTATCTGAAATTCTTCTTCCCTATCGCCCCTCACGTACACTTCGCTCCACCGATGCCAATCTTCTCTCAGTTCCAAATATTCTCACGTCATTGGGCAGATGTTCATTTTCTTACGCAGCACCCAAAATCTAGAACTCTTTACCTGCTAATCTTCGCTCTTGTTTTTCCTTTTCAACATTCTCTAGTAAGCTTAAAACTTACCTTTTCCCACCATAGACATAATCAAACTACCTTGACCATTTTTTGATCACCGGACTGGCTTTCGTTTAGGACCTTACTTCTCCTCAGCACATTTCTTTCGCAGATTGGTCTGGGTGAAGTGATCTGTAGTGATATGTGCTGTTGGGGATGTCCCTGACATCTTCCCTGGATGAGGAAACGGACGTTAAACCTTTATAATTTTATTATTATTATTATTATAGAAAAATCTACACTTCTACGACGAGATTAGCACTGTGTTACTCTATTCACAACACAGAACAGAGCTATGACATGTTCCGCCTAATGCAAGTCTAACTTTATACGACCGTGTACACAGGGCATAGCGTTACTCTTTGTCACATGTATTCGTGAGGTAAACAGATATGCTTCTGTTTATCAACATCTCTAGTTATATGCTGCAGGCTTTCTTTTACTCGGTCGTTAAAGTGCGAATGGATCTTTTCAGTAATAATAATAATGACAACAATTAGAGTGCTACAGTCATCAATGACAACATCGAGCACTATTGAGACAAAATCAAGCCGGCGAGCAAAAAGGAAGGTCCAAAAACGGTGCCAATTCCAAAATCAAGAAATTCAGTCCAAAGTAAAGGGAGTTAAAGAAAAGGTATTTGATGGTAAAGGTAATAGCTATAAATAGAACACCCGGGAGACCAAATGTAACCAGTGGACAAGAAAACGTAAATATTGCATAGAATGCCATTGAAATGTACTAGTTCCTCATAAAATTACTAATACAAGCTTTCTTTATAAATGTTATTTACTATATTACTATACGGATATTAATTAAAGAATAACCTAACACATAACATAACTTAGCGTTTAATTTTGACACCCATTATAACGATATGCATGCATTATAGCGATATGCATGGGCTTACTGATATAGAATGTCATTACATATAGTGTGAACGCATAGGGCCCAGTAATAATAATAAGCTGGTAAAGCTAAGGTTAACGTCGTTTCCTCACTCGAAAGCAATGTCAGTGACGGGAGAGCCCAGGATTTGAACCCGCACCTACTGATCAGTGGTCGAGTTTATTACCGACTTCGCCACTGGCTCCAGCCAACTGCTACCATCCTCCATTTCTCCTATCCTTAAAAGCTAATTCTTTTACCTAATTGGCTTGTAAGATCCCGGTTTATTCTACCTAATAATTATAAGTCTCTCATATAAATTATATATTCGGAGATAATTAGGCTATTTTACCTGTAGACCCATTACATTTACATGTTGATATATATGGATCAGCTGTCCACATAAACAAACCAGTGTTAACATGCAACAAAATATGTTTCAATTACCGAACTGATCTATTGAGAGCTAGAGGATCGGTCAGAATATTTGAGGGGTCAGAATATTTCGGGCCCCTGTAATGTATTTACAGGTCTCTTTGTATATAATATGGGCTCCTAACAGGGGAACGCACCTGTGAAGAAATGCTTTCCCAGCGTTCCCATGCATTTTATTCACTTCTTTTATCGTATTACTAAATTAAACTTGGTCTTTCGATCGGATATTCTTAATTAATGAATACTTTCAAGTCTACGAGTTATGAGTTATGACAAGGAACCGGACGTTAAATCCTTATTGATTGATTGATTAAAATATTTGTTAGTCAGAGGCACACGATGAGAGTTAACGGAAGCCCGGCTTGTAAAGGCATTCATAGGCATATGACTGTGAAGTTACTGCATGTGTATAGGCCTATGTGTATATAGGCCCACATGTGTATAGACCTATATGAGTCTAGGCCTACAGTGCTGTAAGTGAAAAAACTCACTGGCAACAAAGAGAAACTTAAGAAACTTTTGTAATACGTAGAAGAAGAATGGAAGATACAAAATGTTTTCAGGAAACCAAACAGATAAGAAATTGTGAATTCAATGGTGCGGCAGACACTCGATCCTGTATTGATGTGGACAATGAACGTCAAGGAAAGTAATAGGATTATGAAGAAAGATGTGATAAATAATATCTCTCTTAGTGCACTGCCTACTGGCAGGTCCATGGTATATAAAGCCTCCACTCTTCTCTGTCTTCCGCTCTCCTCTTCATGTCCACATATGAGAGGGTCTTTAAATCATCTAACATTCCTAATCTCGGCCTTCCTCTGCCTCTCTTCCCTTCCACTGTGATAAATAATCAGCATCAGTAAATTACATTGAAAAAGTTGACGAGAGAGTTACACGTGGAAAGAGAGAGTAATCTATTCTTTATCGCTGCAGTCAGTCAGTTGTTTATTGTTGACACCTAGTAAGTCAAGCCGGTGGTTATTACCGTCATACCACTTCGTAAATACGGCATTTCAATGCTATATAGTTAAACCTACAGGTATGATTGTCATCATGGTATTTTCCTACGTAAATATCACTTTAGCGCAGTGCTTAGAGTGTAACCCGGATCCCCCGGTTTGCTGTATTTCTCGCCCCTCCTCACACAACTGAAATGGACTTTGAAGTGCCCCCCTCTGAAACCAAATTGAAGAATATTTGTTAATAGACTAATGTGCTTTCTTTACTAATATTTGTCTAATTGATAACGCAACACTAGGGCTTCTGATGAATTACTGTGCCTAATGTCGTGAAACAATTTATGTAAAGCTTGGATCTTGACTGATATCACTGGTGAGCAGTGTTTAATTCATCAGTCTAAATCTGCGTTAAATATCAAATTGTTTATTTTCAACGGCGATTGATTAAACAGTACTCTGGTTTTACAGCTTGACGTAAACTAAAACCAATCAAATATTTCTTAATGAGCGTCCAAGAGCCGCTATCAAGAATTCCGGTCAACCGGATCCGCAGATAGAGTTGATAACATCAAGCAAAGAGACAGAGAACAGCGAGTCTTGGTTTATCTCCAGCCTCAGCTCCACAGTTCTCTATCAGAGAGCACCCCACTCTACTCTCAGCTCTGTGCTGTTGTCAACATTAAGCGTTCAATCAATCAATCAATCAATCAATAAATCAATCAATCAATCAATAAACTGTACTAGAGTGTCAAATTAAATAAATCTTTGCATTTCTTTTGCACAGAAGAAATTTTGTGCAAAAGAAATGCATTTATTTTTTCATTATTTATTTTTCGAGAAGGTTTTTTCAGGCAGTTTCTAGAGTAAGAATTTCCTGAGGATTGCTGCGCCAGCCTTGGTGAGATAAATAATCAAGAAAATATAAAATAATACAGCCTCCATTGATACGGCTGGAACCAGTGGCGACGTCTGTAAGATACTCGACCGCTGATCAGTATGTGCGGGGTTCAAATCCTGGGCTCGCCCGTCACGGACATCGCTTTCGAGTGAGGAAACTAACGTTAACTTTAGTTTTATCAGCTTCATGTCCACATCTACTTGAATGTGTTTGTCTGCAGGTACATGTATATATACTTGTCTTCTTATACAGAAAACAAAGCGATATCAGTGACGGCCCGCCCGTCACTGATATCGCTTTCGAGTGAGGAAACTGACGTTAACCTTAGCTTTTAAATACAGTTTTCATAGTAATGCCAACCGTCTTAAAGTGCTTGATGATGTCATGGATTGATCCACCTATTTTGCTGACTCCATGCTCCACGCCCACAGACAGCCCCCACGTGAAGCTGAAGCTCTGGGTGTCTCTCAGTCTCCAGCTTGTCTCACTCAGTTGAGAGCACGTGAGATCGAGAGCTGATAGGCTCTGCAATGTGGCTGACACCTCCCACGTCTATCAGTCAAGTATAGCAGGTCCATGACATGTATTCATGTATAACTTGACGTCCCTGACATCATCCTTGAATGAGGACACGGACGTTAAAACTTTATTATTATTATTATTATTGTTATTATTATTATTATTATTATTTTTTTTTTTATTTTTTTATTTTTTATTTTTTTAATTTTTATTTTACCCCGGTGTAAAGAACCTGGGGTTTGATAAAAACGATTCAAGCAATACGTGCTGAATCGCCGCCCGGCTGACGTCCCTGACATCATCCTTGAATGAGGACACGGACGTTAAAACTTTATTATTATTATTATTATTGTTATTATTATTATTATTATTATTATTTTTTTTATTTTTTTATTTTTTATTTTTTTAATTTTTATTTTACCCCGGTGTAAAGAACCTGGGGTTTGATAAAAACGATTCAAGCAATACGTGCTGAATCGCCGCCCGGCTACTCGAGGTCATCAATCGGCTTAAAAGAATTGTTGAAGCAGACTGCATTAAATCTTTGCAAAGTCATGGAAAGCCTTTGCCAAAGAAAAGATGTCTCTCGCTTATCGCCGGTTTGCTCTGCAATAAGTCTGCCTATGCCATTAATAAAGTCAACTCCTTCGGGATTCATCGGGCCCATGGTTTCAATAGCCACCGGAACAACTTCATATCCTAAGGACAGATCACGGATTTATCCAACTTCCTAGAGGCGGCATGAACAGGCAGCACCACCGGCTGTGACTGAAGTCGTATTCAGGTAGGAGTTTGCCATAGTGTCAATGACCGTGACGTCCCAAACGGCACATTTACCGTTGCACCAGGGCACTAAAGTCATGCCGTCCGGACGCTTGCCGTCTGATCTGGACAACCCACTTGGTTCCTTAGAGGAAGGGATGCCTGCTCTTGAAAGTGCTCGCCATATTATGTCATTTAAATTGTGATGGCGAGACATTCTACCTGAGCTTCGTTTGCAGGAGAGGCCGTGGAGACCTAAAGCGTCGACTTCATGACCGCAGGGGCACATGTGAGGCTCGCAAGTTTTCGCCCATAAACGGAAACTAACAGCTACTCGAATCGCCTCATTGTCTAAAAATAGCCCACAAGAAGCAACAGGGAGAGCGTGAAGCCAGTCGCTGCTTCTTTTAGTTGATACAGCTAGGAGTCGTGCTCTGTCTACTGCATTGGACTGGGATTCTAACAGACTGTTATAAATCCGATCCACTATAGGACGGTCCCATGATTTCTGGCTACTGACTGAGGTAGAAGGTGGAGCACTGGAGGTGAGGCTTTTGGACCAAACTGACAACGCAACGTCAATGGAACTATCGGCAGAAAGGGAGCACTTATGAAGGATGGCGTCTTGCAACTGCCTCGTTCCCATCGCTGATGCCAAGAAGGCTGAAGGCGCGATATGGGAAACAAGACGAATTCCAAGACCACCCATGCTCACCGGTAGACTGGCTTGCTGCCACTGCAAATCAGACAAATCTGCGTTGATAACGGCGCATAAGCATTGCCTAAGAGCCTCGTCGTAGTCTAAAAGCCGCGGATTAGAGAAGCTCGGACTAGAGCGCAGAACGTGCATAAGTTTAGGTGCACTTAAAGAAAAGCGAAGGATTGTTAAAGCATCATGAGCGGCTAGCGACTTCAAGCGTGATGCTGTACGTTTGAGGTCTTCAAGGCGACTGGATAAAGCGGTGGTAGTAGCTTCTTCTCCAGAGAGTGGCGCGCCGAGTAGAGAACTATGGGATAGGCACATTGGCACAAATGATGACAAAACTGAGTTGCCCGGAGATTTGCAAACTGATGAAATGACTTCGCACTTGGTACGATTCAACTGAAGCCCAAATTCTTGGCCTCTGTCGATGATAGTCTGTACATCATTTGCAATCGACGACTCGCAACCACCTAGAGTAATGTCATCTAGGTATCCCACCGTGAGATCGCTAGAGAGAGAAGTAAGGAGAGGGTGAATAGTCAGGCAAAACAGCATGGGCCCTAAGGGATCCCCTTGTTGGACTCCTTCCTGTGACTCAATGCACCAGTCTCCGAACTTCAACCACGAAGGGCTTGAGTAAGCTAGATGGCAGAAACTATACAGCTCTGGTATCCTGTGATGTATTTCGCTGAGCATTCGTGATCTACTCAAGCAATTAAAAGCATGACAGAAGTCTAGCTTTACCACGAAGTGATCAGCTGGCATTGACTCAGCGAAACGGCGAGTAGCGTGAACAGCTGCCTCACAGCCACCTGGAATACCAGCTCCAAGTTGAATTGGGCTCAAGTATTCGCTGAGAGCAGATACTGCATAGCGATTTGCGCATTTAGCGGCTAAACGACTATTATTATTATTATTATTATTATTATTATTATTATAATAAAAAAGCTACAGCCAAAAAAAGCTAATGTTAACGTCAGATTCCTCACTCGAAAGCGATATCAGTGACGGGCGAGTCCAGGATTTGAACCCCGCACATACTGATCCGCGGTCGAATATTTTATTATTACTACTACTACTACTACTACTACTACTACTACTACTACTACTACTGCGTCTTTGTGTCATATGTAACTTCATTTCCATGTATTTCTTGTGTACGATTTTACCGAAGTAACACAAACATGATAAAGCTCAATTCAGTAAACCAATCCGTTATCTCGACTGTCTGTGAGAACAGCAACGATTTGCTCAATGAAGCTCTGGTAGAGGAAGGACATCTGATACAAACAGGAAGTCATTGTTGATGAGTAAACTGTTGACTACAGTTTGCTACTCGTCACCACTTCAGTTGTTTTAGTCACCCGTCAATAACATCACTTTCGAGTGAGGAAACCGACGTTAACCTAAGCTTTACCAGCCTTTAATTGTTTCAGTTCACTCCATGGAACTTAAATGAGTTCCACACAATCAATGGTGTGCTCTTCAGAGCTCGGTTCAAGACATTCATAGTCAAATGTTGTTTGTGTGCAGTAAAAATGTTGACTAAGCAGTGATCGAAGATGTAAAGGGACAACTATCTCAGACACTATTAACTAGGCTATAGTATTACTCTTATTTTGTATTGTCTATCTGTGAATTTCTTCTTGCCTTGAAGATGTTGATCAATTCCACAGATTCCAATGAGCTTCAGTGATTGCAATACTGCAGTTGTCGTTAATGAGCGAGATAAGAGGAAGTAGATATTTGTTCCTTGAGCCTGTCATGTTCATGACAGAGCAGTAACGTGGAGCAACATGAGATTAGCAAGCTGTCATCTATAGGGTTGACTCGATGATTAGTGATTGATTGATTGATTATTGATTGATTGATTGAGATTATAAATAATAAAAAAGTTACAAACTCTCTCAGAAATCTCTTCCAACTGTTTGTACTCAGCGGTCGTGAAAGATCTCTTAACCTCAGCTGCTCTGTCAGTGTTACCATCTCAAAATAAAACATTAGTGAGTTATGATAGAGTGTTACCATCTCAAAATAAAACATTAGTGAGTTACGATAGAGTGTTACCATCTCAAAATAAAACATTAGTGAGTTATGATTGAGTGTTACCATCTCAAAATAAAACATTAGTGAGTTATGATAGAGTGTTACCATCTCAAAATGAAACATCAGTGAGTTATGATAGAGTGTTACCATCTCAAAATAAAACATTAGTGAGTTATGATAGAGTGTTACCATCTCAAAATAAAACATTAGTGAGTTATGATTGAGTGTTACCATCTCAAAATAAAACATCTAAGATAGTTTTGCAAGAGTGGTACCATCTCAAAATAAAGCATAATGGAGTTATGATGGAGTGCTACCATCTCAAAATAAAACATCTAAGATAGTTTTGCAAGAGTGTTACCATCTCAAAATAAAGCATAATGGAGTTATGATGGAGTGCTACCATCTCAAAATAAAACTTCTAAGGGAATTATGATAAAGCGTTGCTATTTAAATAAAACGGTCTATTATGACATATAAGACAAAGAATTTAGATCTAAGCTATGTAACATCAGCAATGTTTAAGACACGAGTATAATCACTCCGCTATGAGGCAGTGTCTACAGAGCTATACATCCAGCAATAGAGTCTATCAGCTGATCATGTGACTTAGTGTAACACATAACAACATCTAATGCAGTGTACATATACAATACGTGTGCTGAGTGTCTGGTCTAAACCATTGATTCAGCCATCTAAGAAAGAACACAGCTGAATAAACTGGAGATCATTATCTTCCACTGTACATATTAGGCCTGTATTTATAGCCCATGATGTGCTCGAGAACTTTAGAATTAGCGTAACGTAGACTGTCTGCTTATGTAAGAGGCGACTAGGCAGCTACTAGTAACACAGTGAGAAATTACCTCAAAACTAATTTATTTCTAGTGGGTTTTAAACAGTAAGATCTATTCTCTGGGATAACAAGAATAATTATATAGAGCCATGATTCAGAGAGCACAGCAGTATAGTGAGAGTAGGAATATATGTATTAGACCTTTCATTCTCTAGATACGACAAAGTGTGTTTCATCATAGAACATACAATGTAATACTAACCATTGAATACTTGTGTACTCTCCGGTCTGTAACATAAACACAAGAGATTAGAATACAGCTTCAGAGATAAATACATGGAATAAGATATATACATAGAATAAGATAAATACATGGAATAAGATAAATACATGGAATAAGATAAATACATAGAATAAGATATATACATACATGTAGAATAAGATAAATACATGGAATAAGATAAATGCATAGAATAAGATAAATACATGGAATAAGATAAATACATAGAATGAGAAATACATAGAACGAGATAAATACATAGAATAAGATAAATACATAGAACGAGATAAATACATAGAATAAGATAAATACATAGAATAAGATAAATACATAGAATGAGATAAATACATAGAATGAGATAAATACATAGAATTAGATAAATACATGGAATGAGAAATACATAGAACGAGATAAATACATAGAATAAGATATATACATAGAATAAGATAAATACATAGAATAAGATATATACATAGACTAACATAGACTGAAGGCACTATGAGCGACTGACCTGTGACTGAAGGCACAGCTGAGAAGGAAGAAGCCCTCGCACTCTGCCTCGCTTCTACAGGCCACGTGATCAGCTCTAGAGAACTGGAACAAGAGTTAGAGAGTTTCTATTGTAAAGTTACGATTAAACAAAAGAAATGATTGTAATAGTCAGTCAAATATATCAAGCATGGCTGAAAAACACCTCTCACCTTCTATATCCTCCTCTCTCTTTCGCTCTCTCTTACTCTCTCTCTCTCTCTCTCTCTCTCTCTCTCTCTCTCTCTCTCTCTCTCTATCTCTCTAGTTCAGTCAAATGGCAGAGTCACCTAAGACACGCCCTCCCTCTAATGAAACAGTCATTCATCAGTTCTTGTTTAGTCGACCTTTTCGACATGCCAGTTAACGGTTGGTCAATTGAACATTTATATTCCTGGAGAACTCAACAAAGACGTGCAGATTTGATCAAGAGAGATGTTTAAAAGCTGGTAAAGCTAATATTAACGTCAATTTCCTCACTCGAAAGGGATGTCAGTGACCGGCGAGCCCAGGAATTGAACTCCGCACATACTGATCCGCGACGAAATATCTTACCGACATCGCCACTGGTTCCAGCCAGAGATAGAGATAGATCTGATCAAGAGACGCAGTGTTACATGTAGAGATAGATCTAGAGGTATATCTAGAGATACATCTAGAGGCATATCTAGAGGTACTCTAACCAGGTCTTCGTGTTGCCGCTCCTCTCGCCACCTGTAGATGATTTGTCTGATGTACATCTGCACCGACATGTAATCTCTCAGCTCACCTCTGTCTATGTCGACCACTACGCTCACATGCAGCCCGTCTGGGGTTCGATCTCTCACCCCCAGAGCTCCCAGGCTTAGCTCTCTCATGCATTGAGCATAGTCCTCAGCTACAGCGTCTAGATACTCCGTGTCATCCCACCTCTGAGACATACAGGTAGACATACAGGCAGACATACAGGTAGAGATACAGATAGACATACAGATAGATATAGAAGTAGATATAGAGGTAGAGATATAGGTAGACATACAGGTAGACATACAGGTAAACATACAGGTAGACATACAGGTAGACATACAGGTAGGCACACAGGTAGACATACAGGTAGACATACAGGTAGACATACAGGTAGACGTACAGATGGACATACAGGTAGACATACATGTAGACATAAAGGTAAACATAAGGGTAAATATAAAGGTAGACATACAGGTAGACATACGGATAAAAAAAAGACACACAGGTAGACATACATGTAAGTGTAGACATACTTTTAGACATACAGGGATAAATAAGAGTTGTAATATATAAGAAGACAAGTATATATACATGTACCTGCAGACAAACACATTCAAGTAGATGTGGACATGAAGCTGATAAAACTAAAGTTAACGTTAGTTTCCTCACTCGAAAGCGATGTCCGTGACGGGCGAGCCCAGGATTTGAACCCCGCATATACTGATCCTCGGTCGAGTATCTTACCAACATCGCCACTGGTTCCAGCCAGTATGTGTATACATAAGTACCTGGAGATATATTATTCAAGTCCATTTAGACAATCATAAGTTATGGATAAGGCTTAACTTTTTGCTAATGGATTAACTTGTCGATCAATGTATTGACTTTAAGGAGCATGAAAGCAGACTCAAAGTATGAAACGGTACCTTGGACCTGCGACTTGGCAAACACAAGAGAGAAAGAGAGAGAGATAGAGAGAGAGAGAGAGAGAGAGAGAGAGATAGAGATCCTACGTGTACTGACAATGCTAGGATTGAGTTCAGACATGCTGGTTGAGAGAGAGAGAGAGAGAGAGAGAGAGAGAGAGAGAGAGAGTGATCTAGACATGCACTCACAATGTTAGGGTTGAGTTCAGACAGACTGTTCAGTAGGTAGAGCTTAGAGTCCACACGAAGTTTCTCTGAGGCGTCGCCTCCATGCAAGAGACATACGAGCTGAAGAAAGATCAGGGTCCTACCTGTGTGCTGTGACATACACATGTGTAGATGTGTCACATCTACACATGTATACTGTGACATACACATGTGCACACATGTGTACGCATGTGTAGATGCGACACACTGCACATGGGTACTGTGACATACACATGTGCACACATGTGTAGATATATGTGTACACTTGTGCAGATGCGACACACTGAACATGAGTACTGTGACATACACATGTGCACACATGTGTCAATGTGAAACATTACACATGTGTACAGGTAACACTACAAATGTGTGCACATATGGACATACTTCACATGTGTACAGGTAACACTACAAATGTGTAGATGTGACACATAGCACATGGGTACAGGTAACATACAATCAGCATTTATTATAGCTTTGTAGCAGCATATTTGTAAATTATTTCTAACAATTATATCATAATTATGTTTCACAGTACGAGGCTATATGAAAGTTATACTTATAGGCAGTAAAGTCTATAAACCTTAAGTAGTTAGAGGCTAATTTTACATCTATTGGAAGCAAAAGCGTCAAGCTAAATTACGCTAAATAACAACTAGGCTTCTACAGTTAGATTAGTATAGCATTACGGATTAGCTACCATAGTTTAGCGCTAGCTATCAGAGTATCACTGTGGCAGAGAGATGTTGAAACTGCTCTGCTTCTGTCCCTACTGAAATAATTACACTTAATAGCGACAAAACAGCGGCATGAACAATAGTCGAGCTGATGATGACGATGATGATGATTAGAGAAAGAGAGAAAGAGAGAAAGAGAGAGAGAGAGAGAGAGTCGAAGGGAGTAAAACAGAAAGAAGATAGAGAGGGGGGGGGGATAAAAATAGAAATACAGAAGGTGAGAGAGAAAGTTCTGAAGAAACATAACATTTAAACATGAAACTATTAAATGTATATTTTACAATACAAAGAAAAAACAAGATACACTAATACATTAATTAGGAGATACTACACAATACAAGGCACGAACAAGACTCACTACTAAATTAGGAAATACTATAACAATACAATGAAATACAGGACTCTCCAATACTTTAGGTGATATTATACATTACAAGGAGCTATACAATGAAATAGACACACGTAAGTCAAGTGAACTCGTAAATGTGCTAACTTTGTTACCTCAGTGAGAATCGTGTGAGGTAATTAGTGCCGCCAGGCTAGACGTAGCTTCTCATTATAATATAAATATATCTATCTATCTATCTATCTATCTATCTATCAATCTATCTATCTATCTATCTATCTATCTATCTATCTATCTATCTATCTATCTATCTATCTATCTATCTATCTATCTATCTATCTATCTATCTATATATCTATCTATCTATCTATCTATCTATCTATCTATCTATCTATCTATCTATCTATCTATCTATCTATCTATCTATCTATCTATCTATCTATCTATCTATCTCTATCTATCTATCTATCTATCTATCTATCTATCTATCTATCTATCTATCTACTATCTATCTCTCTATCTCTCTCTCTCTCTCTCTCTCTCTCTCTCTCTCTCTCTCTCTCTCTCATTCCCTCCTCTCCCTCAATCTCACTCTCCCTCTATCTCACTCTCCCTCTATCTCACTCTCCCTCTATCTCTCTCGTTCTCTCTCTCCCCTTAACTCACTCTTTTCTCATCCTCTCTTTTATCACTATTTCTCACTTTCTCTCTCTCTCTCTGTCTCTCGCTCACACACTTTCTCTTTCTCTCTCTCTCTCTCTCTCTCCCTCTCTATCTCTCTGTCTGTCTGTAAGTCTGTCTCTCTCTCTCTCTCTCTCTCTCTCTCTCTCTCTCTCTCTCTCTCTTTCTCTGTTCACATGTGACATTTCACAGCTATATATGGCATAACGCGAGGTATAGCGAAAGAGGCTGGTATGCGAGGAATAGAGATGGAATAGAGATCTTGAGTATCTTGCACACAGCTTCGCCTCCATCAGTCACTCAGTTACTCGTGGCCAGTGGCGTAACGAGGGGAGGCAGGGAGGGGCATGTGCCCCCTCCAAGATATCATGTAAAAGTTTTATTAAGGCCAAAATATAAGTGCAAACATTGTGTAAAGTGTGTACCTCCCCAATGTGCCTCCCCCAAGATTAAAGTGCCTCCCCCAAGACAAAATCCTGGCTACGCCACTGCTCGTGGCTTATAACGTATTGTTACTACAGCAAAGCTTGGGCTTGGCTGTTACTTTATCATCAGGTAGTGAAGGAATCGTTAGTAGAGCAAAGCCTGGCTGTTAATTCATCGTCAGGTAACGTCAGTTTCCTCACTCGAAAGCGATGTCAGTGACGGTCGAGCCCAGGATATTAGTCTTCGCTTGATCTATACTTGTAATTATAATAAGCAGAACTACGAAATATTGCACAAGGAATTTAATGACATGATTTTTTAGTCAGTATTTGTGCAGCAATTATTCAGAACTCTTCTACATGTACAATTTAATTGTTGCATAAATAAATAACTGTTAAATAAACATATACGCCTATATATATATATATACATGTATATATATACGTATATATATATATATATATATATATATATATATATATATATATATATATATATACGAATATATATATACGTATATATTTATACGTATATATATATATATATATATTAGAGAAAATTTAAATAAATAAATATATATATATATATATATATATATATATATATATAACAAAAATCGTTAACAAATCCTGGACTCGATTTATAAAGATTACCATATAAAATATATATTATTGCATGTATAACTTTTGTAAACAACAGACTGCGATAATTTGAAGTAGTGTATGTTTGAGTGATGTTACGAGTGGAATGCAACATCTGCTAGATAATGAGACAGATTTACAGAAAGAATGAAGCATCTCTAATCTCATCTGTTTCTGTGGTGTAGAGAGACCTAATATCGTAACAGCGACACCCATACAACAGACTGCACCGTCATCAACAATACCAACCAATCAATCCACAGAGTAAGACAATTCTTCTTCATATCACAACAATACCAGCCAATCAATCCACATAGTAAGACAATTCTTCTTCATATCACAACAATACCAGCCAATCAGGTATGAGCCTTCAGGACACTCGTCTTCACGCACCAGACGTCTCAAGAGCCTCCAACTCTTCTTCGAATAAATCATCAGACACTGGAGGCAGCCGTAAATCATCAGACACTGGAGGCAGCAGTAAATCACCAGACACTGGAGGCAGCAGTAAATCATCAGACACTGGAGGCAGCAGTAAATCACCAGACACTGGAGACAGCAGTAAATCATCAGACACTGGAGGCAGCAGTATATCATCAGACACTGGAGGCAGCGGTTCTTCAGGGACTCGAGGTTTAAGCACGGGTGAGGCTGAACCAGAGGCAGGTAGAGCGAGGTCAGGCAGCAACCAGCCCACCACGCTGCAGGTCTCGACGGACACCACCCACAGACGAGACTCCGCCCCCTGTAGTCTGGTGAGACGACAGTCAGTGACCTTTATGACCTCAGGGTGCGAGGAGGAGAAACAGAGACTGCGCAGGACCCCCACGCCCTACCACGACCTCGTCGAGGGACTGGGATCAGGGGCTGTGAGCCCCTCAGTGGTCGATGGTCTGGGATCAGGGGCCGTAACCCCCTTAGTGGACGGTGAGCAGGAGTCCCAGGCCGTGAGCCCCTCAGAGGAAGGGAAGGAGGGCTCAGGTCTGCCTCCCCTTATCTTCACATCGTCGAGTCAACTGAGCCCGACCACACGACGTCCCGAACCGAGGCGAGTCTCTACGAATAGTGGATTAGTGAACGAATAGTGATTAGTGAATTAACGAATAGTGGTTAGTCAGTTAATGAATAGTGATTATAGTGAAGTAACATATAGTGATTAGTGAATGAACATATAGTGATTAGTGAATGAACTAATATTTGTTCGCGAACGATCACTTGGATTGATTTAAGTTTTGATAAAAGAAAGGTTGAAATAAGATTTTCCATAGTTTAATTTACAAGCAAAATAAGTGCTATGCTTAACGACTCATTTGAGAGTCTTATTTTTATATTTCATATAAACGACTCGCACAGCTCAGTGAGCCGACTCTTTTCAGCTGTTCACCTACACACTGCTCTCAACTGGTCTAGGTACTGGCTACAGTAACTGATCTGAGCCTCTGCATATGACTACGTGACTTTCAGTAGTCTAGGTTCTCTAGCAGTGACAGCAGTGTAATCCTCGGATCAGCAGTGTTGCCATATGAGCGGGTTTAATGCACAATTGGGCTATTGATGATATTTTTTCGTTAAGTCTTTGGGCCAAAAGTTTTTGAGACTGATAGTAAACCTGCATACGAGTTCTGTAAGCTGACAACGTTGAATTAATATACATTATACATACCATGAAGTGATAGTCTGTAAAAATAACTATATTAACATTAATGTCGCTGTAATGCTACCCCATGGTCATTAGTCTTAAATTTATATCACGTCATTAACTATATGCGTACAAATGTAGCTTACGCAGATATACACCGAGCTCGTTTTCCGAAGGTACAATCAGTGACGGTTCTAACTTTCTGTCTAAAGTCGAACTCTTACCATCATAAACAGCGTTATAAGCAACCTTCTCAGCATTTATTTTACTATTACACAGTGGTGTAGTGGGGCGGGGATGCGTGGTACACCATTACCTAGTTTCTAAGAGATAGGGAACTAGCCCCCCCCCCATTATTTTGCTCAAATCCATGTAAAAATGGGTAATCTGCAATTTCTCTGACTGTAGTCACTGACTCACGGTACTGCAGCGTTAGGGTTGTACTTGTATGTAAACATTTCAAAGTTACATTTAGTACTCTGAATCACTGAGAATGTTTCTGACTTTAATTGTTTGTAGTAATTTCACAATAGTCTCTGCATCTGGCTAGACTACAATTACTTTCAATTCAAAGTAATAATTTTTTGCGAGTTTTTTTAATTTTGTACGACCAATTTGCGAAAGTTTTATTCAAAAAAGCTGGACAACACGCAAAAGATTTAGCAATATTGTGCCTTACGCCACTCACCCCACTTATTAATTTGGGATTACACATCTTACCAGTGCACGTAGTTTGTACGTGTTAGAATCGACAGCTGTCACCTAAATATAGCCAGACTTACGTAGCACGGCCTAAGAGGCTTAGAGTGAAAACCCGCCGGCCTAGATCGCTTGAAATTCGAGTACGGCCTGTATAGGCCTGCTACATGGCCTGAGTACTAGCTGTCTGGAGTTGCTCACTGAGAGAAGCTCTTAGAGAACACTCAGCTGTGAGCGAGAGTAGCTCACTTAAAAGAGCAGCACTTAGTGAGTCGAAAGAGCAGTGAGCGGCCAACTCTAAAGCAAATGACAGTTTTTCGTCATATAGCTATGTTCTATTGACTCAATAAAAATTGTTTTCTGTTCTACTGATATTGTAAGTAAAGTAAGTATTTTTATTGTATTCACGTACTGGCACCGCTTTAGATCCTTTTATTTACCTATATTTAACGAGTGCTTGGAATCACCTCAGTGAATGAGTTAGAGATGTGTAATGCGGTCATTGACATGTAAGTAGAAGCTGTGATGTCGTTATCTTTGTAGTAGACTACAAGTATGTAGACGATCTACACTCTATCACTATGAAGACTCTCTCCACAACTAATCTTTCCTCTCTTCGAGGTCCTCGAATCGTCCATCTTCCGTGAGAATGTTGCGAGTTCTCGAGATTTTACCATCAAAAACTGCATGTGTAGTTAAAAGTGGAGCGCACCATGACGATGCTATATGTATTCACAGCATGTAAACATTATACAGCACTTTATTAACGGCATAGAAAGCGTTTATATCTACTTGAATTAATCCTGAAGTCCACTGCTGTGTAATGTGTCCATAAACAATGTCACCTCTAAATCGTCATAACCCTGCTACACTGACAGCACCAGTAGCGCTCACTTCTCTAGCCAGCATGATTCACGTTAAGTTTAACGTTACTTTCCTGGTCTATAGCTTATCGAATACTGAGAGAGCCCATGATTTGAACCTGCACGTACTGATCCGCGGTCGCTTATCTTGCTGCCATCGCCACTGGCCCCAGTTATTACCGTAAGTAGATACATTCATCATCTGAAGAGACGTTTTCCTTTTATATCTACGTATGATTCAATAAAATGCAGAATTTGTCATTAAATTATGATTTTGAAATTTCGATTAGATAGTCACAGAGAAACAAATTATCAGTGTCTTGAGATCATGAAAGTTTTACAAAGTCTTAAAGATTGTGAAAGTCTCAAAGCTATGGATTCAAATTCTGATCGGGTCTGTGGTCAATATATTGCGAAGTTGCTTTGCACTCAGAGAGCTGTTACGAGCTGTCGATACAATTAACTCAGATCTCTACAATGCGAAGTAGCAACTATCACAGAGGTTCATGGTCCAACAAGACGTTAAGTCAATGCTGATATCTGTCGAATAAAATCTACAGTATCTCATGAAGTAAACAGGCATCATAAAGTCATACCACTGTCAAACATTATTCTACCCATATTATTATCTAAATTATCTAAATTACCAAACTCTGAGATATACAAAATTGACCCGAGCACAAAAGTTGCAAGAAAGTATCGAGAAAAACGGTGTTCCAGTGAATCGAGTGCTTGCGTATATAAGACATAAAATAATAAGAGAATTAATCATATTATCATAATAGGCCTATTACCGTTGTGGGGTGAGTCAAGGTAGCTCTCTATCGCCGGCTTTATTTAACATCTTTATTGATCTTTGCATTAATTGAAACGAATGGAAAATTCTCAATTAGGGTATAGGCTGATGATATGTTGTGGGACAGAGAGGATTTGAGACAGTCTATTCGCATCCCGATCCTGGTTAAACTGGGATTCATGGGAAGATGACGATGATGATTGATCCTTGGATTAATGACTTAAAATGTAGGTTGTTCCATTGGTGCACAATTTGTTGGTATTATCTTATACGCTGATGATTTGTATCTTATCTCTCCAACAGTGCACGGTTTACAGAAGATCTATAGCAATGTTCAATTTCGTTTGATAAATTACTCTTGGAATTCATTATAGATAAATCTTTGTGAGCTGTGATTTATCAAAGACCTCGCATAGCGTGAAAGTACTTTAGTTTAACTTCTAGTTACTAGGAAAGAAATCATAAAAAGAAAGTACTTGTTTTAACTTTATTGTCACTGGTAAAGAAATCACAGAGAGAGTATTTAACTTGATCAAGGCGTTGCGTCTGTGTGATCTTCTGATCGTTGGCTCACACTTGCAAGGGACAACTGCAAAGCAAGGACCTGCTGTTTGGCAGCTTTTAGCTATTCAGTTTGTTACTTGATTACCATCTACTCCAGGATTTTCTCTTCTTCTTTATAACTACATCAAACTTTTTCTCCAGATTTACTTTTAAGAATAATTGTCATAACTTTGGAATGTGGTCATAAAAACTATTTTGAATACGTTATACAAGATCAAAAAGTTACATACATGTAGATAGATAGAGATTGACAGGAGTGTGTGTGTGTGTGTTTGAGTGTGTTTTATCTGTGAGAGTGTTTGAGAGAGAGATAGAGAGTGAGAGAGAAAGACAGAATGTACGCGAGAGAGAGAGAGAGAGAGAGAGAGAGAGCTGGTTGAGAAAGAGAAAGAGAGTGAAAGAGAGAGAGAGAGAGAGAGAGAGAGAGAGAGATAGGGAGAGGAAGGGGAATGAGATATATCTTTATGACAAAGGAACCCTGATGTAGGAATGAGTTTCAGAGAGCGAGAGCTTTTTGTTACTAGTCGCTCTTATTCAGCTACGCCGTGTCACTGTGTAGCGTGTCTTCACAGTGGAGCGTGTCCTCTCAGGCTATCGTATCCTCTCTGTCTAGCGTGTCCTCTCAGTCTAGTGTGTCCTCCCAGTCTATCGTATCCTCTCAGTCTAGCGTGTCCTCTCAGTCTATCGTGTCCTCTCAGTCTATCGTGTACTCTCAGTCTAGCGTGTCCTCACAGTCTATCGTGTCCTCTCAGTCTACGCGTCCTCTCAGTCTAGCGTGTCCTCTCAGTCTAGCGTGTCCTCTCAGTCTATCGTGTCCTCTCAGTCTATCGTGTACTCTCAGTCTATCGTGTCCTCTCAGTCTAGCTTGTCCAGTCAGTCTAGCGTGTCATATAGGTGTAGCGTGTCTTCACAGTGTTTAGGCTGATAACTTAACCTGTCAACAGCCACACTACAATCATTTGCTCATAGAGTCGTCAAGTCACCATGGACTCCTTGCTGAACATAAATACTTAGCGTTGAGAATTTTGAATCATCATATAGCAATCAGAAACTGAAATTAAGTATTGTCGAAAAAATTAGAATGAAATTATGATTAAATTTAAAGAGTAATTTAAAATAAGTCAAATTCAATCAGATGGTTAAATAATAAAATGAAATAAGTTACATGTACAATGCTGTAGGATATATGAACTATGGACTATCATAAACATTCACAATAGAGCTGGATTGGATTTTACCGGATAGAACCACATTATTCCTGTGAGAACTAGAATAAACCGGTTTAAGCTGGTTTTATGCAATGTCTCTATTGCCCAAAACAACGGACGATACGGAAGAGACGAAGCCGCAGAAAACGAAGAAAAGTTTTCGTCGAGAGGGGGTCAAGGCCCCCCCGTGCCCCGGGGCCGGGGAGGGGAGCGGCAACGACTCAGAGACAGGGGATGAGGGGAGGGTTGCGGCCCCCAAGAGTAAAGTGGGTGCGGACCAGCGAGAGGTCGTGATAGGGGGTGAGTAGAGATCAGACTGGTCTAATTGTGATAGGTTGTGTTGTAAACGTAGTATATGGAATTGATCTAAGTAATTTGTATCAGCTAGGTTATGTTGTAAACATTAGTATATGGAATAGATCTAGTTAAATTGTGCTAGGTATTGTATTGGGAATAGATCTAGTTAAATTATGCCAATATATATGTTGTACGCAGGGGTGTCAAAAGCAAATATTTTAAAGTTTAGGATTTGTAGGTTTTTAAAATATAAATAATTAAGATCACAAGAACTAGTTTTATTTTGTTTATTTGATCTCAAGTAATTCTGTAAGAAATTCTGGATTGAAGAACTGACCTTGGCAATAAGACATTATAACACGTTTTATAAATGCTACAACTGATAAATTGATAAATATAAACTGTGTTGATATGTATCACTTTTAACACCACATGTTTAAACCGTTAGACAATTTAGACCATTTTCCTTATAAGAAGTGCAGTGAATTCCGAGATTTTACTCTTAAATCAGGGCGGCTGGGATTCGAACCTACGAGGGTTCAATTAACCGTAGGATCTCTAATTTAAAATTTCATGACGTTACCCCTACGCTATTAAGAAATTCTAGTCTTGGCTACTCTTTGTCAAGCCAATAGTTCAACTTTATATTTCCAATTTCAGGCTATAATTTCAGATTTTAAGATTTATACAATTGTAAATGTGAAAAACAAGAAACAGAAATAAAATTGTAAAAACCTTACCTTTTTAAAATAAAAAAGTAGGTTTATCCATCCCACGATTGTAAGGATTTTATTATAATAATATTATAAAGTTAACAAAAATTGTAAAATTGAATTTTATAATCTTTTAAAGTATCCAATGCATTTCGATTATAAGCTAGCGTGGATTTAAAACTTGGCTTATTCCTGCGTAAAAGTCATGAAGTCACCGTTCACGTGACGACGCTACAGCTGATAGTCGTGTGTTGATAAACAATGCATTGAACACAATGATAAATATAGGAAAATTATAAAATGTTCCTTAAATTGACATTTACATTGGTATTTACTCCGTAGAAGCTGATGATGACATACGGCTGCAAAGCATTTTACCATTTCCTATCTCCTAATAAGGAAGAAACACATTTAAAACGATTATTTTGTACTTTTAAAAGCAAATTGCTAGGATCGATAATACAAAAACAGTAGGCCTATTTGTGTGTCAACATACTGCAACCGACCTTCACTTTTAATGTCTGTTTCTGGCGGATACTAGACAGAGATTTTCCAAAAATATCTTATGTAGGAAATGATTGACTGATTCGTAGACGATCTGAATTAAAATCTTCCATCACAAATCTATGAAAAGCAGATGAGATAAAACGCATCATACATCGAAATCACTATCATTCATTACACATTATGCAAGAGGTCAGGGCTAGAGTTGTGTGGGGTGTTTATACAGGAGGGAAATCTGTAGATAGCGCGAGATAAGTCTGCACTTAGACCAGCGTCACTGTGTTACACGTGGTCACTGAAACGTCTCATTTCAATTACTTGCTGTGTGAAACCAGCGCCTTGTAAACATCAGTCATGAGCTGTAGATAAACATCAGTCATGAGCTATATATAAATATCAGTCATGTGATATAGATAAACATCAGTCATGAGCTATATATAAACATCAGTCATGTGATATAGATAAACATCAGTCATGAGATATAGATAAACATCAGTCATGTGATATAGATAAACATCAGTCATGGACTATAGATAAACATCAGTCATGAGCTATAGATAAACATCAGTCATGAGCTATAGATAAACATCAGTCATGAGCTATAGATAACCATCAGTCATGAGCTATAGATAAACATCAGTCATTCATGAGCTATAGATAAACATCAGTCATGAGATATAGATAAACATCATTCATGAGATATAGATAAACATCAGTCATGAGATATAGATAAACATCAGTCATGAGATATAGATAAACATCGTCATGTTAAACATCAGTCATAAGCTATAGATAAACAGAGCCATGTAAACATCACGAGTGTCAGTATATAGAAAATATATATATATATATATATATATATATATATATATATATATATATATATATACATGTATATACATATATCATTCAGTATATAGCAATGCTCTCCAATACGTGAGATTGTCGGAGGGAGGAGATGTGGGTGGCAGTAGCTAGGGGAGGGGTTGGAGAATGGATTAAAGATTTAGGGGCGAGGGATAGGGCGGAGTAATCCGGGTGATTTATTGAGTTGAGATAAAACCCTGTTTGGAGAAATCTCTTATCTCTCATCTTGATCTGTCCCACCACTGAGCTCTTACATCCAGAATGTATTTCTGATTTGGCATTAACAGGCACTACACTTGTAGATAAGTGTGATTTACAGAGGAATATATGTATTGGGTTGATGTAGAGCTGAGGATGAGTGAGGCACGGTTAGACCTAAATGAGCAACAGTTGATGTAGCAAATGATTTTTAAAAATTCCGTTTAGTTACATACATGGCGTACCGGTAGTGTGTACAATGTTTCCTTTCTTAGTTGCTGTTTTTGTAGTTTTCGCTATTTTCTGCTTTTCCTCACCATGGTTATTTGTAATCGTTGCCTTTTGTTGGCGCTCCAATAGCAGCCGGCGCGGATTTAAGAATAACCTCCAACACCCTGGGGTTTATTGACATTCAATGCTGTCGACGCTCGGTCTTCCAAATTGGTCGCCCACAATTTACTAACCGCGCGCAACGTGGCTGTACTTCGTTCAATTGACGCGCAGCTTAACTGAGTGCGCTAAATACCTTCCAAACAATGCCCATTGATGCTGCGTATATCTTGATATCTTGTAGATGACTTAGAGGAGCCTTGGAGCCACTAGTTTATTGAGCACTGATGAGTGAGATAGTAGCAGTTGCTGAATTCATGTCGACGACAGTTCAGTAATTCTCTTCTGATGAAACTGTTGTGTGATTTTTTTCTCGGTTTTTACCTCGACAAATCAGAAATGCATAGTCTACATATCCACAATAATATTTTCTTTTATGTTGCCATCTAGCTTTATCTATAAATAAACCAACAATAAAATAAAGCATAATACACTCTATCAATGACAATGACGCTAATACACTCTAATGAAACTGACGTTAACCTTAGCTTTATCTTTTTGCTTTACAATGCTATAGTGACAGATTAGTAATAACTTGATATACGCTAACAATATTATATAGACAGATAGTAATATCATGATAAATATGTACTAACAATATTATATAGACAGATAGTAATACCATGATAAATATGTATTAACAATGTTATATAGACAGATAGTAATATCATGATAAACATGTACTAACAATGTTATATAGACAGATTAGTAATATCGTGCCTGTAAATAGCCTGTTTCCATGCACCTATAGGATGATAGTAGAACCTGCAATCTGGTAGAGACTTAGAACGGTAAGTCTCAATCAATAATCAATCAATCAATAAGAATTTAACGTCCGGTTCCTCGCCATAAGGCAATGCCAGGGAAGTCTCTTGCAGACTCTACACAAACAGGCGACAAAGCACCACACGTTGACGACTGAGTACACAGAGACCACAAGAGAAAGCGAGATAAAAACAGTACAAGTCCAAAATCCAAGGCAAGCGGGTCAAAATTAAGACCTATGGCGGAAAGAGATGGGTTTTTAGCTTGCCAAGGAAAGTACCAATACAATTACAAGATCGAAGGTCTTGTAGCGGAGAGGTCCATATTGTCGGAGCAGAATACATGAAGGAGCGGCTATCCATGGCAGATTTAATGTTTGGTACACTGAGAAGGTTTTTATTATAGGAACGAAGACTACGAGAGGTTTGATAGATGGATAAAGAGTGAATTAAGTGATTGGACCTACAGCTCTACACAGGACTTGAGTCACTAGTTGGTGTGGTTTAGTTCTCATCTAAACTCTTATTCTATGACTTCCATGCACCTATAGCTTCCACATGCCAACTTTTTGTACCTTAAGCCCAACATTGCTTCCTGCTCTAAACTGAGAAAGCTAGTAGTTCTACTCTAGTAATTTGTTTCTTGAACCTATAACGCGACATAACGTCATGGATCGATTGACATCTTTATAAGTCGAGATGTTCAAGAATTAATCTTAGATGAGGACTGATTTTCTGGATTTTGGAATTTGCGCCGTTTTTGGAGCTACTTTTTCCTCGCCGGCTTGATTTTGTCTCAATAGTGCTCGATGTTGTCATTGATGACTGTAGCACTCTAATTGTTGTTATTAATTGTTGTTATTATTGTTTGTCTAATTCTCTAGAAAGTCACCCTCCCCCAGTGACCCCGCCCCATTCCCACCCACCCCTCATAAATACATGCAAATTAGAGAGTTTGAGCGAGCATGTAAATTACCCATAAGTGGGATTTCCTGTTTCCAGCATTAAGTGCCCGTGGTTCTCTGAGTGCAGCAATGTAGCACCAGGTGCAGTGAACTACAGCATCTGCAGTGGTCGACTCTCTCTGCGCTCTACTGTTATTAACGATCTATTCCAAAATGTTTCTGATTCAATACGGGACTTAGAAATAACAAAATTTAAATGCCAATGCATTCGCGTTGAAAATCAACTGTATTTGAAAATAAAGAGTGAAATATAACATTTATTAATATCTGATGTGTTCAATGACGATGCATTCAGATTGTTGGAGAATTAGTGCAGCAATATTGAGTAAAGAGCATGAAATGGAATAAGCTCAGATTTATGCTGCGTTAGTTACGCTGTAATATGCGATTTTGTAGACTTATAAATATTACTGTTTAGCCTTCATTATAAAACTGTTTGGTTAAATATTTAGTTAGAACATTAGAACAGTACAGAAAGGTTTATATTAAGATAGTCATTTTATTGCTTAATTCAAGAGTAATCAACATTTCACACTGAAACCACATTAACGTTCGTGTCGTAAGAGAAAAAACTTGGTGATAATTTCATGTAGGACATGCTAGGTTAGACCAGCTAGTGCTCTCAATGTTGTCATGGACAGAAGTCTAATCACGCAGTACATTTGATATATGACAGGACTGTTCTTAGTGGCAGCATTAGCTCGCTGACAATAAACAAGCATAACACATCTAATGTTCTCTGTCATGTAGCAGCGTTACCCTAATGGATAAAAATCTTCTTGTTCCACACCTCAGCAAATACACACAGCGTTACCATAATCACGAGGCCAAACATCTGTTGAACTATAAAACACAATAAGGGATAATGAAGAATTTCGCACAGTTTGCCTGCATAACTCTGCATATCAGTGACAGGCGAGCAGTGGATTTGAACCATGAGCCGATTGATCCACCCCGGAAACTTAACCAGTTCGTCGTATTTCGCGCATTTAAGCAAACTAGGTGTTAAACGTTTTATTTTATTGAATGACTGGATCTGAGGAAATTAATGTTAATAGGCCTAACTAGGGCACCCTATCCCTAACCCTAACCCTCACCCTAAACCTAGACCTAACCCTATATGACGAAAAGACTAGATGATGTAAATACATTATCAGAACAGGATCTAAGCCCGTGTCAGAAAATATTAGACACGAACTTTAAACCTTATTCAGGCCTCGATAACTTCAGTATAATCTATACTAATTTTAAAAAAGCATGACAAAATCAGTGGTTAGAAACTAAATAAGAAAGAAGAATTGAATGCAATAAAATAAGAACAATAATACATAAATTAGGGCACAATTAAACGAGAACAAACATCGATCAGAACTCAATGAATTACTTTAACCACGACAATAGAAATCAATATATTTAGATCACCCTTTATTCAATACAACCTAGCTTACTACAACTTAAATGAACCACACTTAAAACAAACACTATAACTTATTTATGAACTAGACGACTAGATTAGAACTAAATTATGCAGCCTGGTACTATAGTGAAATTAGAACTAAAACTAGCGTGCTAATCCTAAACTAACTACTAATATAAAACCTTCTATAATACTGTAGGCTCCTAGACCTTAAAATTCACTGCCACACGGCTATAACTAGCATAACTAGCAATCCCAATAGCATCCTGGTACTATAATCTAAAATATATACTACTAGTATCCTGGTACTATCGTCTAGAACTCAACAATTGACTTTGAAAACCACTTCAAAATTAAATCGAACTATTCTGCACGACATCAAAACAACCAAGTCCCCTCAACATCGCTCACAACAAACTTTCTCGTCTTCCTTGCCACTATGCGCGACAACAACAACAATACACAAATTCAATATAACATATTGAAAACACAAAGAAACTTATATATATATATATATATACGTATAAGCAGCGCTGCACGAACCCTGATATACACGAAAAAGTTAAATTAGTTTAGCGAGTAGTTAGACCACGTAGTTCACGAGTAAGCAACACCTGAGAACGGTAAAAGGAAATTACCTCGTAAATTTTTTCCCCAATCTATAGTTTACGTAAGGAATGAGTAAAACATAGCCTATTGTGAAGTGATTAACTTGTTAATCGATTGAGTGCTCTCCAAGAAGCGTTAAAATAGACTGAGTAGGAATATATACCTTAGACCTTGCCAGTTATTAGAACAATGCAGAGAGAGTTTAACTGCTTAAAGTCAAAGCTAAAGCTAAAGCCTTTTTTAACGTCAGTTTCCAGCCCATAGCATATCAGAGACTGAGAAAGCCCTTGATGTGAACCCTGAACCAACTGATCCTATGTCGAAGAACTTGCCAACAAGCCACCGTCTCAGCCCAACTCTCACATTTAATTGTCGAGCATATTCAAAGAAATGGAAGAACTTCAAACAAAGCGAGATAATCTCTGCGGCTTAATTAATATCAGCTTTGGTGTCTATTATAAATGACTGGGAGATAAAGAGATGGAATGATCTGAGATATCTAGTTCTCTCATAAACCAGAGCGAGATGTTCAGAGAACTCGCGAGATATCGATTAGATCTTCTCTCTAGAAATCTTTTATGTCTGATTAACATCTCTGTGATTTGTTTTTCGTTCCGAGAGACTTTCAGTTCCACTCGACTCTTCATAGAGAAGTGCCGTGCGTGTAGGTTCACGTTCATTGCCAAGGTTGTCGTTACTCTACTCAACGCTGAATTGTTGCTGAATTGTTGCTGAATTGTTACTGAATTGTGATTAAACTTTTGCTGAATTGTGGTTAAATTGTGGTTAAATTGTTGCTGAATTGTTGCCGCATTGTTATTTAATAGTTGTTGAATGGCTGCTGAATTGTTGTTGATTGGATGCTGAATTGTTACTCAATTGTTTCTGAATTGTTGCTGATTTGTGGCTTAATTGTTTTGGAATTGCTGCTGAATTGTTGTTGAATTGCTATCTAGACAGAGAAGACTTGCTATGGACGAGTCACAATAAAGACAAAATATTATCTAGTGACTTAACACGTTCCGTGGTAGAGATAATCTTAAAGATCGTCGTAGTGAGCTGGTACAGAGTAGAAATATGAACCTTGGACATGCTATGTCGAATAAAACGAGGAGAGAGAAAATAACAGGACTCTTAAAGCTATATACCCGCAGACTCCGCCCACCCGATGTGGCAACATCTGCTGGAAAAAGAGAGGAAGGGCTGAAGAGAAAACTGCTCGATGATGTCTCGGATGATATATGGAGTTTAATTATTTCAATATCTCTGCTGCTCCACTCTTCCACCACACTGCCGCAATGTGTCATCACTGGAAACAGCTCACTAGAGATCCACTGCTGAAACAAGACTCGCTAAACAAACACCATCAAAACTTACGAGCATTTTTCTCATCCTACGACACCATACGATACCATACGACACAATACGACCCAATACGACACAACACACTATATGACACAATACGACGTCATACGACACCATACGATACTAAACAACACCATACGACACAATAAGACACCGTGTGACACTATACGACACAATGCGGCATCATACGACACTATACGACACCGTACGACACCTCATTTCCCTTTTCAACTCAATGTTCTTACAAATTTAATTTGGCAGTCTCATAATTTATGAGTGATAACTTGTGATCTCTGATGAATAACAAGTGATCTATCAGATATCACAAGTGATCTATCAGAGATCACAAGTGATCTATCAGAGATCACAAGTGATCTATCAGAGATCACAAGTGAACTCTAAGATAGCCCAAATGAACTCTCAAAATATCTTTGCGGGGTTTGATATTGTCGCTTACAGACAAGTGTGCGAGGGTTGTCTGTGCGGGGCTCATTAGACCTTCTCTTAAATAGTAACATAATATTTAAGAGCATATTAACGCTTACAAGTAACTACCTTATTTACCTGATGTAATCTAACGCCATTAGAGCTGATATTAGAGTAGATTAACTGGAAAGGGTGATGGGGTCACAGTTGATCAGTTCATTAGTGGCGCCCCCTGTGCTGACCTGAGACATGGTGTGACTGGGTCACAGGTTCATTACATAGGAAGAGATCAATACATCTCTCTCTAGCCGTAAACACAAAACACATCTCTCTCTCTCTCTAGTCCTAGAAACATATAATGTATATATATATATATATATATATATATATATATATATATATATATATATATATATATATATATATATATACAGTATGTGTGTATAACACATACTGTGTGTGTATGTGCGTAGGTATGTATGTGTGTGCATGTGCACTTGTTTATGTGCTTGTGTATGTGTGTATGTACATGTATGTATGTGTGTGCATGTGCACTTGTTTATGTGCTTGTGTATATGTGTATGTACATGTATGTATGTGCGTGCATGTGCACGTGTTTATGTGTTTGTATGTGTGTATGTATGTGTGGGTGTATGTGTAGAGGTGTTTAGACATTCAGCACATGACGGATTAAACGATCAGCCGCGAGTCGCGAAATTCAATTTCGACGTCAGTTTGTTTGCATTGGCGACCAATAGACCGTACTGCAGTGTATTCACATATCCATCTGCAATACGTTACGCACAATACACCGCAATACGTTACATACACTACACTACAATACATTACACACAATACACTGCAATACTTTACATACAATACACTTCAATACGTTACATATAATACGCTGCAATACGTTACATAAAATACACTGCAATACGTTACATACAATACACTGCAATACGTTACATAAAATACACTTCAATACGTTACACACAATACACTGTAATACGTTACAGACAATACACCGCAATACGCTACATACAATACACTACAATGCGTTGCATACAATACACTGTAATACGCTACATACACGAGATCGTATCTAAGAGTTGTTGTTGTTGTTGTTGTTGCAGGAGCCTCAGGTAAAGCAATCAGTCCTGGCATCTGTGGTCAACTGTTAGCCTTCTTCTCTCTTCTGTTAATAGCCTTAACATTCCCCTTCTCTCTCTGCGTCAGTCTAAAGGTCAGACTAATTCTATCTCTCTCTGTCTCTCTCTCTCTCACTGGTTACCCAAAGTATACACTATACAGTATACATTCTATTGTAGTTGTCAATTTAATCTTTACGTAAAGTTTTGATTTTGAAAAGTGGCAGAAGTTAAACTTCAAAATAAAATTCATCGTTAGTCACTTCTAGGACTTCTTAGTCACTTCTATGACTTCATAGTCACTTCTATAACTTCATAGTCACTTCTATGACTTCATAGTCACTTCTGTGCAGTCACTTCTGTGACTTCACAGTCACTTCTGTGAAGTCACTTCTGTGACTTCACAGTCACTTCTGTGACTTCACAGTCACTTCTGTGACTTCACAGTCACTTCTGTGGAGTCACTTCTGTGACTTCACAGTCACTTCTGTGACTTCACAGTCACTTCTGTGGAGTCACTTCTGTGACTTCACAGTCACTTCTGTGACTTCACAGTGACTTCACTTCTGTGACTTCACAGTCACTTCTGTGCAGTCACTTCTGTGACTTCACAGTCGCTTCTGTGAAGTCACTTCTGTGACTTCCTAGTCGTTCCTGTGGAGTCGACGCTAACGAACCAATCAGAGAAATCTGTTCATACGCAGAATTTTAAGCATTCGATTATTTAGATATCTAACCAAACCTTTGCCAATTAGTAATAAAGCTAAGGCTATTGTTAACGTCAGTGTCTGCATTCGAAAGCGAAGTCAGTAACGGGCAAGTCTAGGATTTGAGCCGAGCACATACTAATCCGCGGTCGAATATCTTGCCGAAATCGTCACTGACTCCAGCCAGTGAATCGGTCAGTATTCTCAATCATGTATTCAAGCATGTGGTTACAAATGTCTTGGACCTCCCGATCATCTCTAGCAGATCCAGAAAGAAGCCAGGCTCAGGTTTGAGAGAGAGATATATGTGTTTATTTCGGCATCAAAACCAAATCTCTGACAAATACGAATAGAAATAAACATTTAAAATTAAAAATTCCCAGAAACACAGGGCATCAAACTGTCTGTAAGAAGTTTCATGAACCAGTCTCTGAGAATGTTGCAGAATTCATCACCCTTCCCTCTATCATCCTCCCCTCTATCATCCCTTCTCTCTTCTCCCACCCGCTGCTCGCTATTCTAATGTCGCGTGTCCACACTTCTCATTCCAGATTTCTCCGCATTCCATCGGGAATACTCGCTGCCTCTTGAATGCTTCCATAATACTCCAGCCTACCCTCTCACGCATCCCTTTATACATTATCTAGAGCTCTCTCTCTCTCTCTCTCTCTTTCTCTCTCTCTTTCTCTCTATTACGTTTATATATTTTTTCATTTCTCTCTCCCACGCTCTCTCTCTCTCTCACTAGCTCTCTCTCTCTCTCTGTCTCTCTCTCTCTCTCCCTCGCTATATCTCTCTCTCTCGCTGTCGCCTCTCACCTTGCCTAATTCAACCAACAACACGTAAACCTCTAGAATTAGCTAGATTATAGACGATGATGAGTTTACTAGACTTATATGTTCTCCGGCCTCGTCAGTCATCATCGAAACTGACGTTAAACGTTTATTAGACCTTTCCGCATCCCACCTATGACGTACAACAGGATATCCTTAACAACAATACTACACAGCAAATAGATCATGGCAGCATATAAAAACAGAGCAACAGCATATCAGTACCTTGTGACTGACGAGGTACTACCATGTTGTTAACATACACATAACCTTGTAACATACACTGGTTAATTATAAGGTAAGGCTGTACCTAATCAACACCATGTACATTCCACAACACCTCGAATTTGACTCAAGAATAATCGTCCGTGACAAATAACAAATAATAATACGAAAGAGGATAACATAAAAGAGCCATAGCTCTGTTCGGTAATACCATAATTAGCAGCTATAGTCTACTTAAGTGTGAAATACAAACATTTCTATTACATTAATAATTACAGTAAAACCGTTAGTATCCATACAATTGAACATTATCAAATTAGGAACTGGCCAGACACTGGCAAGTGAAACTCAAAATAAATTTTAAAAAAACATCTTTAAATTATTACAAATTAAATAAGTAAACTAAGATCATATCTACAAATAGCAAAAAACTAACTATCTAAACTAAACTTTAAAGTGCAAAGAAAAAGAATAAAACAAGACAAGGAAAAATACAATGAAACAAATGTAGTGTCTAATTAACTAGTACGACAGACTGTATGACAACAGACTGCGTAGCTTCTCGACTGTGGTAATCTATCTACATGTACATCCGGGTTATTGAAAAACTAGGAAACAAACTGACCGAGTGGTTTAAATATGTAGCGGGTTAAATATAGACAGTGTGAGACACAGGAAGGGGGGGGGGGGGGTAGAGACATCAGATAGCCTGACTTGTGCTCAGTTCTTTACAATTGAGACGAGGAAGAAGAGAGAGAGTTTAACAGGATTTAGACTCGCAATAATCAAATAGAGATATCTATGTGAGAGTTGTGAGCTAGGAACGTTACAGTGGACATCCTAGATCTCACATCTGATAGGAGAAATAACCACATGTCATGATCATAGATTGTTTTACATATACAGGTGGTACAGGAGTACGAGAGGGCTGTAATATTTCGTCTAGGCAGGTTACTATCAGGAGGTGCCAAGGGTCCAGGTAAATACTCTTTAATACTCAATAAAATGCTCTATTTATTCCACTGGCCTGTCTTTAGGGGTCTCGACTACCAGTACGGCATCTGTATAGTTATACGCAAATGACGTTTGTGCAGTTCCGTGCATTTGTTATAGAAACACGTACTAGCAATCAATCAATCACTTAATCAATTAATCAATAAATCAATAAGAATTTAGCGTCCGGTACTTCAGGTTCCTACCTAATCTAACGCTTGGTCTAAGAGGACCATATGTAGCCCGTTAATGAGCCTATGATAAGACAATGAGCACTAATAGCCCGTTACTCTAAGGCTGTCCTCTACAACATACTATGTGGTAGCATCCGGTAGCTTTATCTGTTTGTGTGCGTATGTGTCTCTATTGCTTGTATGTGTACATGTTTGTCTCGGGCATATACTACCTGTGTGTGTATGTATGTGTATTAGATATACGTGCTGTATGTGTGTATGTATGTATTAGATATACGTGTTTTATGTGTGTTTGTATGTATAAGACATACCTCTTGTGTGTTTGTATATGTAAGATATACGTGTTGTATATGTATATGTGTAAGATATATATGTGTGTATGTATAAGATATACCTCTTGTATGTGTGAATGTATGTGTAAGATATACCTCTTGTATGTGTGTATATATGTGTAAGATACACGTGTTGTATGTGTGTATGTCTCAGGTATATTCTTCGTGCTGCCATGTATCGACACTTACACAAAGGTTGACTTGAGAACTGTCACATTCGATGTTCCTCCACAAGAGGTTTGATCTCTTGTACTCAGCAATGCTTCTTATCTATCACTAGTGCAAGCAAGAGTGTTGAGACTCACTATAGCGACAGTTTCTCACATTATCCGCTGGATAAAGGAACCGACGCCAAACTTAGCTTACTAGACACAGATAATAATTAATAGACAAAGATATGCAAGTGTTTTTGGTGACATTGGTATTTAAAATCTGCGCGAAAGGCTATGCTGCTTCATCCATCCAATCATAAGTTACTGTATCTTTACATCGCAGTAGAACCTCTTCTGTTTCATCTTTTTCATCTAAGTCCGAAAGCTTAAATTCGTAAAGTAAACTGTCATCCCTTGACTGCCTCAGATTTTAAATACTTTTAGAAATATGATAACTGATCTATTAATCATCTAGAGCTATGCTATCAACGTTTTACTATTAGGCCTACACTCTCTACCCCGTTCTGTCGTTTGGTGCTTAATTATAATTTGTATAATATAATAAATATAAGTTGACAAGGATGACTATTAGCCAATTTAAACGACACTGCGATCGTTAGCTATCGCAGGTTTTATCGTAGGGATAGCCACCTTTGGATTTTATGAACACTTGTTGACTCGCTTAAAAGACGTTTCACTGGCGAATAGATGGATTCTACGTGGTTTGTCAAACTTGTGGAAATTGATTAATAGATTTGTGTGCTTATGAGTTAACTTTTACTAGTACTGTATTTCAAATTGTCAAAAATAAGGAAACTTGATCAAATTGGCCCCAATCTAATTATATGAAGTTATAAACAACGTGGCTTGACACGTGACTTGAGTAGGAGGGACATAGAGAGGTGGATAGACTGATGTAGAACATGATGTAGAGAGGTGGCTAGAATGATTTAGAGCAAGACATAGAGAGGTAGATAGACTGATGTAGAGCAAGACATAGAGAGATAAATGGACTGATGTAGAACCAGACGTAGAGAGGTAGATAGACTGATGTAGAGAGGTAGATAGACTGATGTAGAGAGGTAGATAGACTGATGTAGAACCAGACGTAGAGATGTAGATAGACTGATGTAGAACTAGACATAGAGAGGTAGATAGACTGATGTAGAACCAGACATAGAGAGGTAGATAGACTGATGTAGAACCAGACGTAGAGAGATAGATAGACTGATGTAGAGAGGTAGATAGACTGATATAGAACCAGACATAGAGAGGTAGATAGGCTGATATATAACTATATGAAGAGTTATAGATGGACTGATAAACAAGAGGAAGACTTAGGCCTACAATGATGAGTAGATCATTGACAGGAATCTAAGCAGGTGATGCACAAATCTTGCTTGTTTTTGTCACACAGCCTAGATGTTACTATCATCTCAAAAGAGTTGACAACAGTAGATGCTGTAATTAGCATGTAGTTGTATAGACGACATAGATGCTACTACTATCTCTAAAGAGATGACAACAGTAGATGTTGTAATTAGCATGTCGTAGTGTAGACCACAATGATGCTACTATCATGATGGGGGGAGGTGTAAGATGACAAGCAAGTCGAGTGAAGGTCAGATAAACTGTCGCTTATTTGAAATCTAATACCTCGCTTGTCAAACCGCAGTACACTTCAAAATCAGTCGTTCATTGTCAGTCCAATATCAGTCTAATATCTGTCTAACATTAGTCTATTAGTAGCCTACTATCAGTCCAGTTTCATTCTAATATCAGTCTAGACTGATAGTATCGGTCTAGTATCAGTCTAATATCAGTCTAATATTAGTCCAATATCAGTCTAGTATCAGTCTAGTATTAGTCTAGTATCAGTCTAGTTTCAGTCTAGTATCAGTCTAGTATCAGTCTAATATCATTCTAGCACTGGTCTAGTATCAGTCTAATATCAGTCTAATATTAGTCCAATATCAGTCTAGTATCAGTCTAGTATCAGTCTAGTATCAGTCTAGTATCAGTCTAGTATCAGTCTAGTATCAATCTAGTATCAGTCTAGTATCAGTCTAGTATCAGTCTAGTATCAGTCTAATATCAGTCTAGTATCAGTCTAATATCAGTCTAGTATCAGTCTAGTATCAGTCTAGTATCAGTCTAATATTAGTCTAATTTCAGTCTAGTATCAGTCTTGTATCAGTCTACTACACTGTGTTTTTTAACTGATACCCCACATTGTTTTTACAATGAAGTCGTTAGAAAGTGTTGACATTTACAGTACTTGTCCAGCAGCCAATTCTACCAAACATATCGTAATTTCTGCATTTATCATAAACAAGTTAAAAAGAGACTCAATCGTTGAATACTTAACATCAACCGATTTTAATCATCGAGATTGCGCATTGACATTGTATTTCATTGCTTAAAAATATAAGTATTCATGTATATCATATCGTTCGAATATCTTTAATAACGTGAAAGTTATTGTTTCCGAATATGAGTGGGATCAGATAAGAAATTTCCAGTACAGGATTGCAGGAGTTTTACACGCAGTGCTACACGCAGCGTAAATTTATCTCTACAAAATAATAGCGAACACGTCACAAAAATTTTGCCAATGCTATTTTGAAGAACTAACTCAGCCTCACAGGTAGCACTACCCCAGGGAGCACCCCCACAGGGACACATTTTTGCACTCCCCAGGTAGAAGTTCCCCCAGGGAGCACTACCCCAGGGAGCACTACCCCCAGGGAGAAGTCCTCCACAGTGAGCTCTCCTCGTCTTCCCTGAAATAAAGGTCTAGTTTGACGGAGAGCTGTACGAGAAAGTCTCGAGTCTTTGATCTCATGTAAGACAAATTCTCCGTACAATACATGTCAGAGGCCGCCATATTACATTCTCTCTCTTTCTATCTCTCTCTCTTCCAGTGTCTCTCTTATTCTAATAATTTTCTTTATTTTCTTTCTCTCTTTTCATTTTTCTTTTATTTTGTCTTATTTTATTTTTAACTCGTGTTTTGGATGAACCTGATGTTACAAAAGAGCGAGATAGAGAGTAGATGTGAATGGAGCGAGAAGCACTTGTATAAATCACAATGTACATCTGCTTATTCTCCACATGCTGCCTCCATACTCCTCTGTGACGTTCCATCTTCATTTCCCTAAACTAAAACACCCCCACCCCTTCAATGGGTGTAGCAGGGAGCGAGGCACCCCTCACCCCGTTCATTCGCTGGAGGTCTGAGCGGGACCAGGCGACGAAGCGAGCAGTTTGAAATGACGGGGAGAATGTTAGAGCTACTGCCGTCGTCAAGAATGTATCCTAGTAGCTTACCTGCTGATTCAGGCGAGTTAGAGATTTTCAATAGAGAAGGGTGGCAGCACCACACAGGGTGAATTCTCCCCGCCCCAGTGATGAACATAAATCTCGCTTAGGTCGCGGGGTGGCGCTTCGACTATGAGAGAAAGAAGAGTTGCCCGTGGAATATTTGATGTATATATTTCCTGGGTCCTTTGTCTCAGCGTGTCCTATACTTCCTGTGTCTTAGCGTGTCCTATAATTCATGTGTCCTTAAGCATCATCGTCACATTGTTTGAACGAACATTACATTAAATCTTTAGTCAATTTCAGTCTTTGAGAAGCAGAATAAAGGATAAACGTCACACTGTAAATCGAAAAGTTTTAATTGTACGGTAAAAGTAGCAGGAGTTTGAATCAATGCATGGTTGAAATCGAATGGTTCACATCGCATGGGTGAAGTTGCAATGTCAACGATTAGTGGGTGAAGATGGTTGAAGGTAGTACTTGTGGTTGCAAGGCTAATACATCGCAACCACAATCTACATGTTTGAAAACAATGTTGCATGTTTGAGGTTGGTGGTAACTATGTTTGGTAGCAGTCGTTTTAAAATTAGGCCTAAAGACACGTCGTATGGAAATGAACAATATGAATGAGATTAGAATAGAGGATTCTGATTGGCTGTTGGCGCGCCTGAGTCTAATTAAATTGGTCTGTGTGCGAGAAACTCTCGATCAGCCAATGGAAATGTTCTTATCATAGAACACTGGAAAAGCACTGACACCGTTAAGTCTTAGACTAATACTTGTTCTTTCAATTGAGATTAAAATGGCTCAAGTATATGCTACTTTCTATTTGAATATTTACTCAACAGTAAAACCAACCAACCATTGCTCTTAAAGCGCAAACTAATTAGATGAAATCTTAATAGCTAAACAATATTTATACCCACAAAGTCGTATTCAAATATGGCAGCTAATAACTTTCTAGTCACTTATTGTTTCATGTTGGTGCTAAGGACTAACGAATTTCATTAGCAGAGCGGAGCTGAAGCTCATTATCTCAGGACTGGACTGCGCAAGTAATTTGAGTGATTAATGGCGAACATTTGTGACCAATACAACTCATTGATTCTTGAGACAGGCGCTGTCGACCTCAGCTACAAATGCGTTAATCCTGTCTAAATCTAGACATAGGAAACATTGATAAATAGGATAGATAGGACAGATAGGATAGAATCCGATAGATAGATGGGTGGATAGATGGATGGATAGAGGGACGGATGTATGGATGGAGGGATAGATGGATAGAGGGACATACTGACTGACTGACTGATTGATTGATCGATTAATTGACTGATTGATTTATTGATTGATTGATTGATGGATTGATTGGTTGATCAGGTATTAACGAAGGACAGTGTGACGGTGTCAGTGGACGCAGTGGTGTACTATAGAGTGAGCAATGCTACAGTCTCAGTGGCTAATGTTGAGAACGCTCACCACTCGACGAGGCTGCTCGCTCAGACGACTCTCAGGAACGTCCTAGGCACTAAGAACCTCTCCGAGATACTCTCAGAGCGGGAGTCCATTTCTCTCTCCATGCAGGTCTGACTTACAAGCAGCTATCAATCAAACAATCAATCAATCAGTCAATCAATCAATCGTTAGACATACCAGCAGCTATCATTCAGTCAATCGTCAGGCTTACCAGCATCTATCAATCGTCAATCAATCAATCGTTATCTAAGTTTTCAATCTATCAAAATATCCACTAATCAAACCTCAACCCTATTGGTCAAATAACCTACCAGTAAGCATTGCACTTAAATAATCAGTCAGTAAACTGATTATGTCAATCTGTGATCAATGAGGTTGATTATACGACCGAATTGTTACATCTCTTCTCAGAGTTGACTTGCTTGCAAACACCACTGCCTGGAGTCAGTGGCGATGTCGGTAAGATATTCGACAGCGGATCATACTGTATGTGTGGGTTAAAATTCTGGGCTCGCCCGTCTCTGACATCGCTTTCGATTGAGGAAACTGACGTTAACTTTAGCTTATTTTACTTCCACTAGTTCCATATAAACGAACCTCTTTGTGGATGTTTACCCCTATCCCTTAACGGTCTATACCCCCATACTAATAGTAGATATCCTCCATCACCCCACACACACACACACACACACACACACACACACACACACACACACACACACACACACACACACACACACACACACACACACACACATACACACACACACGCGGTAGAGAGCTGATCTGTGAAGTCAGGGATAATCTCGTAGAATCTTCTAAACTTCCATTGATCCGTTACTCTATGGTCTCCCTCTGCTCTACCACATCTTCTTCCTTCCCCTCTCTCATTCTCCCTCATGTTTGTAAACGTTACTGTGGATCAAGCTCTTAAACGACTGTGTCATAGGGAAGCTAAGATAGGAGTACATGTATATTCGGAAACTGGAAGCATTGCAAATGTGGCTACGGAGACTGTCGTAGATGATCAGATAGAATGACAAAATTACATATGAAAAAGATATTAAATGAGACATAGTTGAGAATTTAGAAATATAGAAGATTAGGAACAGAAAGAAGAGTTTGATAGGTTGTAATCTGAGAAGGTATTGCTTCTAAAAGAGATACTTGATGGAAGAGTGAAAGGAAAAAAGGCTAGAGAATATTGAGTCACGGGTGCTATGTTATTTGATAACTTATACGCATGTTTATATGAAGAGAAGCAAGAAGCAAGTGGAGGAGTTATATACAATGGACCTGCCAATAGGCAGAACACCGAGAGAGACCGCCGACAAAGTCACACATTACTCCTATATCTTGTCTGACTTAGCCCTAAAGATTTGTACATATTAGACCTTTCCTAGAGATTTTATAACACAAATAAGCCCAGTACTAATAGTTTGTGAGATTTGGTCCTAAGTTCTGTAAAGTTACAATTAAATTTCAGTACTGTTACAGCGCATAGGAAGTTAGAGATATGTGTAAGCTTATGCGAATGTAACTGTAATTATGTGAACATTATTTCTTCAATTCATGTAGATTATATACGTAATGTCAAGTAAACATTTTCGTTCAGCTGACATTAGATCTCGTATGTCTCTGATAGCATACCACTGCAGCACTGACTTACAATCAGGCTCAGTCTCTACAATACAACTGGATTTATCGTCTGTTTCCTCGTGCTCATGGTTTGTAAAAGCCTGAGGCTGATTTGAACTGACTGCGTGCCAAACTGCAGAGAATGGATGAGGTCCTGATACAACAGAGTGACAGTATTGCTTGTCTGCCACAGCAAACAATTAAAGAACTCCCAGCGATACACTTGTCTCACGTCTGCGTGATGTAGAATAATTCTTTACGGCGCCCATCTGCTTACAACTCTCCGTCTGCTTACAACCCTACCTCTGATTACAACCCTACCTCTGCTTACAACCCTACCTCTGCTTACAACCCTACCGCTGCTTACAACCCTACATCTGCTTACAACCCTACCTCTGCTTACAACCCTACCTCTGCTTGCAACCCTACTTCTGCTTACAACCCTACCTCTATCTACACCTATGCTACATCTCCCTCTATCTATATACCTATCTAGATCTCTACTCTAGCTACATCTCTCTCATTATCCTTTCCTCTATATATATCCCATCTCTATCTCTATGCCTACCACTATCTCTATCTCTACCACTATCTCTATATCTACCTCTACCTCTATCTCTATCCTTACCTGTATTTCTATCCCTACCTCTACCTCTATTCCTATCACAATCTCTATTCTTATCTCTATCTCTATTCCTACCTCTATCTCTATGCCTACCTCTATCTCTATCCCTATCTCAATCTCTATCCCTATCTAAATCTCTATTCCTACCTCTATCTCTATTTTTTCCTCTATCTCTAAGGCTACCATTATCTCTATCTCTATCTCTATGCCTACCTATATCTCTATCCCTACCTCTATTTCTTTGCCTATATTTCGATATCTAATGATCAAATGATTAAAGGCGAAATCTCTCAATGTCTAGGTTTGCTACCGTTTGTATGTGAACATGTGTGATGTTGTTGTTGCTGTACTTGTCTTTGTATGTTGTTGTTGTTGTACATGTCTGTGTATGTTGTTGTTGTTATACTTGTCTGTAAAGGCCTCTATGTTGTTGTTTTTGTTGTACTTGAGTCAGTATGCTGTATGTTGTTGTTGTATGTTGTTGTTGTTATTGTTGCACTGTGTAGGAAGCCCTAGATGTAGCTACAGAGAGCTGGGGTATAATGGTGGAGAGAGTAGAAATGTAAGTACAAGAGCAACACCTCTCTTTCCTCAAGCCTCCCGATGTCTGGTGGAATAAAACTGTGCGATGTGTTTAAAGCTGATAAAGCTAATGTTAACGTCAGTTTTCTCATTCGACGGCGATGTCAGTGTTTGTGTTTTTTATGTATTTTTGGATACTATTAGTTACCGCCCAATACATGTAGCGTTATGTATTCTATTAACGCTAAAGTAACTAACTCCAGCACAACTGGATGTATTAAACTTTTTATCGTAATAAAGCTTGATTACAATGTATGACAACAGATAGCAAACACGCGACGACTGCAAAGAGGATATGCTCCGTGCCAGTGTTCAATATGGGAGATTATACATCTGTTCCATACATCGACAGTTTACGATTATGCTAATGGTAACTTATTACTGAAGGGATCGTATGATATCTTAGCATTTACTACGCTTAGTCAACAACTGTGCCATGTTGACTAAATAATTTCATCAAAGAGAACGTCTTGTTGATTTGTTCTAAACTATTGCTTCATTCAGATTTCACTAGTTTGATATTGTCTCACTGAGTGCGAATACTAGAAGTTAATCAGTGTTTATACTATTTAAGTGTAAGCGGTAAATGCGTTGATTTGTTGTTAGAAAGGACGTGAGACTGCCTGTACAGCTGCAGAGAGCGATGGCCGCAGAGGCTGAGGCTGATAGAGAGGCTCGTGCCAAGGTAGGTCACTCACAACTGTCATAGGTCATCGACCTCAACATTATATAGTAATTATCTAGAAGTTATGGTTAGACTAACATCCACCAATCGGCGATCGCTTTGTTTTCATTACTAATTATATATAGTATGGCCTTGTTGACATGTTTACCTGCTTCACTTGAACTCTCAGCTTTATGGTTATGAAATTTAAACATGCGTTTTACCTATAGCCTATTAGATTGATTGATTTATAGATTGATTAATATGGATTGACACATACGCTAAATAATTTCGTTAATTAATTGATTTCCTGACTTACTGACAGTGGTTGTTTGATATTGCTGGCTTGCTTGATTGTTTGGTTGATTGATTGGCTTATGGGTTGATGGTTGTATCGATTGATTGATGATCGCTCGATCATTTATTTAATCGATTTATTTATTGTTCGATCGATCGATTGTTCGGTTGATTGATCGTTCGATTGATTGATGGATTTTAACTGTCGATTGGTAGGTGATAGCGGCTGAAGGCGAGCAGAGGGCAGCACGTGCATTGAAGGAAGCCTCGGAGATCATCAACCAATCATCATCGGCGTTACAACTGCGCTACCTCCAGACTCTCAGCACCATCTCAGCTGAAAAAACCTCCACCATCATATTTCCTCTACCAATTGAACTCATTCAGACATTCCTACGTGACTAATGGTTATCTCTCCTCAGCCAATAAAACTATTCATAACAGTCCTGTGTGACTAATTATCAACTGTCCTAAGCCAATAAAACTCCTCCTAACATTCCTGTATGATTTTATCAGGATATCTTCTAAGCCAATTGAACTCATCCGAACATTTCTTCGGGACCAATCATCATATAGCTACGACTAATCGTTTATTCTCAGGCAATAAATCTCATCAGAATATTTCTGCCTGAATATTTCATCATCTCACGTCAGCCAATGGAACTAACCGATACATTCTTGTGTGGCACATCACCACCTTTACTCGGCCAATAAAACTCATCCAAACATTCCAGAGTTACTTGTACTTATCTTCTTTTTCACCCAAAAGAACTCATATGCAAAGTTCTTTTCTGCCATTAACTAACCATCAACTTTCCACCTCCATACGAACCACCTACTGCCTGTCACGACTCTATGTAGCCCACAGACGACACTTAGGAGCAGATGATGCGACAATTGTGAGCAAATAGACTGAACCAGTTTAGTGTCTTGATAGACCTGCTAATTGTTCTGCTGATGTTTTATTCGACTCGTTTCAACACGGCTAAGTGAACAGTTTTTTTTTTTTTTTTTCAGCTGTTTAATGCGCAGATGGGTTTCCTCAGATTTGATCAAAGAAAATTAAGAATATTTAAAAGAAACCTTCATCTCTAAAATTCAGGGCAAACGAAAGCAAATATATTCAACAATCTGAAAATTTACAAGAAAAACCTCCTTTAATATTTAAATAAGCGCTATTGTATAAACGTGTAGACGACATTGGTTGTCTCATTGGATGACATCAGGCGGGATACAAGGTCTGATGCATTCTAGTCTCTAATGTACTAAGTCACAGCGCGGTCAGCTTATTTCACGCTGAGGCTTTGAGTAGCCGCTACTAACCATCCTGTCCTATATCCAACATCCGCCAACCTATAAGTCAACCATAGGGGAGCGGAGATGCATAAACTGATTAACTGTAAGATTGTGATTGAGTGGCTGTAAACTTTTGATGGGTCTACACAAGTGTATGACTTCAAACTGTATGACTATGAATTAATTGTCCTTTTCATAAAATCCTTCAAAACTCTTTTATACGTTATACATGTAGGCCTATTGTGAATGTAGCCTATACGCGCGGCCACTGATCGCATGTAATACTTAAATACAGCAGACTGCTACCTAAAGCATTTGTATATACATCTTGCGCCTAACTGCCAATAGCCTACGTGTTACGCCTAACTGCCTATATCCTAACTGCCTATAGCGCAATATGACAAGACACGACGTTTTTATTTAGTTGTTTCTTCAGTAGACAAAGATCTCTTACCAATTGACTGGAGCCAGTAGCGAAGTCGGTAAGATACTCGACCGCGGATCAGTTGATGCGGGTTCAAATCCTGGGCTCGCCCCTCACTGACATCGCTTTCGAGTGAGGAAACTTACGTTAACCTTATCTTTACCAGCTTTGAGCTTTTAACTTTACCAATAAATTACAATTAATCTAAATATATATAAGTGCTTTCAAAATAAATTCTATACAGTACAATACGCTGCTAACAAGTTTAATTAATTGATTGATTGAGAGAGAGAGAGAGGGAGCGAGAGAGAGAGAGAGATCGTGAGAGAGAGATATATATTTAGAGAGAGAAAGAGATAGAGATAGAGAGCTATATATAATTAAGATCCTGATCGTTCTAATAATATCTTGTACCTGAGCGAGATATTATTATTAGGGCCTATAATTATTGAGTTACCGGTAGGCCTAATGTAGCTGTTGAAGTAGAAAATACAGGCTACGTGTAACATAAGTGTATATTTGTTAAATTTGATCAATAACTATATTGTAGACGCTTTTAGCATGTCAACTGGCAACTGAAAGCGGAGGGAGCAATTGCCAGTCCCATAGTCAGAAGATTTCACCCCCCCCCCCCACTAAAATGCGACTTGTCACTATCCCGCATCACGCACACAGTTGTTTTCCCAGCTGTCAAAATATTCCCTCCAGGAATGGCTGTAAGCCTAAAAATATTGCAACACGTTTTAAAGGCTATAAAAGGTAGTAGAAGGTTGAATCACGCGTGCAAGCCTCGTTGTTCCAGGGGCTGGAAGCCCCTTCAATCCAGTGCGTCGTGTGCCGCGCGCGATAGACCGACATAACTGCGGGACAACCCGCTTAAAAGGCGTAACGATTACTAATTACTATGTGGAGAGAAAGGGGAAAATGCATGGGTCTTTAAACAAGCATCAGTGCTTCCTGACCCAGTGCGCCGTTATGTTAGTGTATTATTAATTAATGTCTTATTGACAATTTGACATTGATCACTACTTGTTTAATTCATTCATTAATTAATTTGCCGCTTTATGTTTGGCTTGTCCATAAGGTCTAAAAGAGCTCTATAGGCTCCTCCGTCCATGGTCCAGGCGTATAGAATAACAAGACGAACTCAATAGGGATACATAAACTGGTATTTAGGAAATTTGGACCAGATCCTTTAACGTCAAAGACCTTGTGAGTGTTGCAAACCGAAACTTTTTGTAAGACTAACGTTAATGACTATTTTAAGCACAGCCGTCTATTAATGTAAACATCCTCTATCTGTAATCGATATTTACAATTATATTATAGGAATTTTATATTATTATTACTAATTTGTACATTTAATTGTGAATTGAAATATTTTTACTTTGTGATTACTGTATTATATTTTAATAAGTTTGACAGTTTCAATTCTATTGTTGCCCTTGGCAATATCCAAAGCATTTGCAGGCTTAGATAAGTCGATGAGTGTAGTTAGGGTTGGATTTGCTAAATGTTTCCTAGGTGGGTCGTTGGGGGTCGAAGGTTTGCCTGGAGGTCATGAGCCATTTGGCTCATAATTATAATCACATGTAAAATGACTGAGAAAATTGGCGCATACCGCTGTTAATTAATTAATTAAGTTAAGTAATTGCATTCAATAGCAGTCAAAAACATCTTTAATATATATATATATATATATATATATATATATATATATATATATATATATATATATATATATATATATATTATAGGCCTACTTTAGCCTGTGTAAGGATTTCTAATGATAATAACAATTCCGAATCTGGATGTATGTACTTCTTTAAGCTTTTGAGTGTATTTTAGTTATAATAAATTACTATTTTAGTCTTGAGACGACGATTTTCAATATAGTCTATAATGATGAAGAATAGAAGAAGGAACTTCTACTCAGCTCTAGTGGTGAGGATTATGCACACAGCGCTGACTGTAGGAGTCACTGCTTCAGCATTTGCGCTAAATACAGGTTTGTGTGCCAGCTCAACTAATCATGACTGAACGTTGAATAATTTATCTTATGATTCGTGTGGTGATTTAGTGCCTGTTTGTGCAGAGCCTGCAAGAGACGTCCCTGACATTGCCTTATGGCTAGGAACATACTTTAAATTGTTATTAATTAATTGATCAATTGGATGGCGATGACGTACAATGGCAATTTTTTACTGATTTGTAATCGCCGTATGAATCAACAGTTTTCTTTCTATAACATAGCGTAACATTTTCAGAGTCAGAAAGCAAATTACAGTTTAAGACTCATTCAAAACACTAATAAAAATAGGCCTACATAATTAACTAACAAGAATGTATATATATACTCAACAAACACAATATTTAAAAGACACTGTACTTCAACAATCAAAATGTTCTTAAAATAAATTTTATTATATACAAGCATTATCGTAGTTTAGTGTTGCTTTATATTAGCACTGTTTTGGATATGTGTGCTTATTTTATTATATTTAACGTGATGCTACAATTGATGCATAAATATGAAACGTTTCTATATTTTTTGTAGATTTACACAAACGCCTCTATGACGTAGACCTCAACAGTGCTTCATTCCTCTACATGTTCTCTTATGTGCTTCTAATCGTTCTCTCTCTCACATTCTACTTCATCACCTGCCACATCGACCCAGGCTACGTCTCCATACCGGTACGTCTATCTGCTAGGCTCAGGTTCTCTTTGTGGTTGTGATGTCATCATTGTGGTTGTGATGTCATCATTGTGGTTGTGATGTCGTCATTGTGGTTGTGATGTCATCATTGTGGTTGTGATGTCATCATTGTGGTTGTGATGTCATTGGAATCTGTGGAAGATAATAGTATTCATTACTCGTATAACATGACATAGCAGTCCGAGTCAGGGAGCAATGACATTAAACATAAACATAACGGCACACTGGGTCAAGAAGCACAGGAGCTTGTTTAAGGCCCATTTCCTTCTTCCTGGTTATTAGTAAGCGTTTCCTTTGATGGAGCATCAATTACAGCCTGTGATAATTTAAATACCACGTTCTATCACCCTGGGATTTTTTCCTTCAAAGCTGTCAACACTTGGTTTTCCATTGGGGTCACCCACAAAGTTCTAACCGAAGCTGATATAGCTTAACTTCGACTATTGATAAATCCCACCATTATGTTTTGATCTATTTGATATCTGACTGATAGATTTATTGATTGATTGATTGATTGATTGATTACAGAAGAGAGGAATGAGCAGGCTGGAGTCAGACGAGGACTCGGATGATGTGTACGACAAGGGTCGGGTCCTGACATCTGGTGTAAAGCTGAGATACTGCGGCTTCTGCGGTGTGGAGGTTCATATATCACTTGTTCACCGCGCCGTCTGTGGATGACTGAGTTAATCTGATTAACATTTGTTATCACTTGACGCTGTGTTGATAATTTTTCTAAGAAGATCAAGGAGATAGAAGTGCATCTATGAACAGTTGCTGCGTTAGACTTAATATAAAAACTCTCTCGTGTGTCACTACAATTGTATAATCTACTCTTTATCATGGACCATGCATAAACTGTCAGGTTATGATACTGTGCAGGGCTTTTAAAGTTTCTGGTATTGGCTGATTTATTGATTTATTGACTGATTGATAGATGGAAGATTGATTGATTGATAGAAAGATTGATTGATTGACTAATTGATTGACTGACTAATTGATTGATAGATTGATTTACTGACTAATTGATTGATAGATTGATTTACTGACTGATTGATTGATAGATTGATTTACTGACTAATTGATTGATAGATAGATAGATTGATTGACTAATTGATAGATTGATTGATAGATAGAAAGATTGATTGATTGACTAATTGATTGCTAGATAGAAAGATTAATTGATTGACTGACTAATTGATTGATTGATTGATTGAGCAGCAACCATTAAGAGCGCGGCACTGTGAGACGTGTGATAGGTGTGTGAGGTGTTTTGATCACCACTGCCCGTGGCTGGGTGTGTGTGTAGGAGAGCTCAACCACAGATACTTCCTCCTCTTCCTCTCTCTCACTCTCTCCGCCTCTGTCTGGTCTACCTACATCTTCTTGTGAGTCACTTCTCTACAACTTATCGATTGTTATGATATAGAGCTTATAAAACCCTGCCAATGTGCTTCTGCTGTTGTCGTAAGCCTTATAAAGCTGTAAATTATTCATAATGAGGGGCTAATCAAGATTTGATGTGCCTTTGATGGAGTAATTTAGTTATGATTTATTGTACCACACAGTACCTCTATCAGGTTTAGATGTGATTTATTGTACCACACAGTACCTCAATCAGATTTAGATATGATTTATTGTACCACACAGTACCTCTATCAGGTTTAGTTATGATTTATTGTACCACACAGTACCTCTATCAGATTTAGATATGATTTATTGTACCACACAGTACCTCTATCAGGTTTAGATGTGATTTATTGTACCACACAGTACCTCTATCAGGTTTAGATATGATTTATTGTACCACACAGTACCTCTATCAGGTTTAGATATGATTTATTGTACCACACAGTACCTCTATCAGGTTTAGATGTGATTTATTGTACCACACAGTACCTCTATCAGGTTTAGATGTGATTTATTGTACCACACAGTACCTCTATCAGGTTTAGATATGATTTATTGTACCACACAGTACCTCTATCAGGTTTAGATGTGATTTATTGTACCACACAGTACCTCTATCAGGTTTAGATGTGATTTATTGTACCACACAGTACCTCTATCAGGTTTAGATGTGATTTATTGTACCACACAGTACCTCTATCAGGTTTAGATGTGATTTATTGTACCACACAGTACCTCTATCAGGTTTAGATGTGATTTATTGTACCACACAGTACCTCTATCAGATTTAGATATGATTTATTGTACCACACAGTACCTCTATCAGGTTTAGATATGATTTATTGTACCACACAGTACCTCTATCAGGTTTAGATGTGATTTATTGTACCACACAGTACCTCTATCAGGTTTAGATGTTATTTATTGTACCACACAGTACCTCTATCAGATACGCGCCTGATGCTCTCTCCTGGCTCAACATCAACGGCTTAGTGGCTCTAAACCTGGCTCTTCTCTTTCCAGCGAGTGTAGTTGTAGCCGGCCTCACATTCATACACATCTATGTGGCGCTGTTCAATGTGACCACATGGGAATTTGTCTCTAGGGCACGTATCTCGTACCTGAGGGACATCGGTGACTATCCGAGCTCAAACCCTTTTCACCTGGGCTACTGCAGGAACGTTGCTGTTTTCATGTGCGCCTGTGCCGCTCAAAACTGGGAGAAAGTTCACGAGACCAACTACACCGCCCTGCCCAAACAAGAAGAAGAAGAAGAAGATCCTGTATGAGAGGAAGTGATATGTGTTCTAAATGCTGTCTAGTGTCTTATGATAATCTTCTCTGAGCATTAAATGCTATACCTTCGATGTCTCAATGTGCAATGTCTCGTGTAATTGAGTAAATGTGTAATTAATTAATGTATCTTACAATGTCTATGTCTCATTTGTAAATGATATATGAAAGACACTGGTGAGCAGCCGTGTGCCCCACTGATTGACTACGCCATCAAGCTGACTTACAGGCGACTACGAGCTGACGAAGGCAGTGGAAATTCACCTCAACTACTAAATTTTTCTTAAAAAGTTAATTTAATGTTTGGAGTTTGTTTGATTCGTGGTAAAGTGGTTAGCATACTTGATATTGTTACGTTTTACAAGTGTTAGGCTAGAAATTGATTCAGCGACAGACTTCAGGCCTAAACCCTAAGTGCATGTGATACACGTATATCTATCTAAAGCCAGTAAAGACTAAATATATTTATTTATAAGTTTTTGTTTTTTATCTAAGGACTGTCAGTGATACTATAGAGTTTATCTATTAGTCCTCAACATAACCTTAATCCTCAGTGTGATATATTCAATCAATCAATATGTCTATTTTTAGAACTGAATTATAATTATTTGAATAAATTTACATTCCATCAACTAGTCGTGTCTTGCACTTTGGTTAAAGCACGAAGTTGTATTCTCTTGAACAGGAGGACTAGGGTTCAGTATTCAGCAGGGCTCATCCACACAAGCCATGAGAAAACGCTTGTGCAGTAGTTACAAGCAAACACAGTACAAAACAGTCATAGCAACGTTTACTGAAAGACATTCCCACGTACTGAAGAAACGAATGTGCAGAGTCTTCACAGTAATGCAACAGAAATCAGATATTAGTCTACCGTATATGCACTGGTCTCAGTATTGTGGGCTAATCAGTAGACGTTTAGTAAGTAGAGATTAAATGCATATTCATATTAATCATTAACCCTAACCAATCTAATTACCACTACGTTAATATACATGCACAAATCTCCTCTATGATATCCGAGCTATAGAACCCAGTGTTCAATACATAATGTACTGCAAGACGTTGCCTTTTGTGTTTCCCTTCTTAACTGACACATAAAAAATCTCCTAGGATGTGTTGCGCTTACAACAATATATAGACTCAGCGAAATATAGATTAGTGAAACAAGAAACTGTTGACGTCTAAAGAACAACACGTGTGGGAGAAAGTGAATGTTGAGAAAACTGCAAAACCGAAACAGGAACCTCTTGATCACGATGCCTAATAAATAAGCCAACAACAATACTTACAATTAACTGATAAACCTACAACAGCAGCCAACTAGCCACAGTGGAGTCTCTGATAGCTGCTAATTACTTATCAACTGACAGCTACAGTTCTAGCGTAGTCTTCTATATACACGTCTCTACTGTATACCACTAGATTATTAATTTTAACAACACGTTAGAGGAGCACCCAGTGCATGAATTCATTAACTATAATACAAATGTACAACAATTCCACAAACCCTCTCTCCTGATACAACTCTATTTACACACTCACTGATCTACATATGAGTTCTCTTGTGTAACCTGTAGAGTATAAATATATCGATTATAAATATATAATGAGCAGTCTAGAAGTGAAATGATTGAAAATCAAACCCTTACAAAACAAGCTTTGCTAAACCGCATCAGTCCAGTATTGAACTCATGACCAGTATGATGAAAGTCACGTTGTTTAACCACACACCCATGCACACGAAACGGCTAGAGCCTTGTCACAGTAGATTGCAACATCAGCTTTAAACACTGTGACAAGAATTCAAATCAGTCACGAGCTCTCACACAAACACAGCACTGTACTGTACACCAAGCTCTTCATCATATCAGTACTGCTCACAGGCAGAGCATTGATGTAATCACTCACAGATGTGTAGTTACAGGTTCAGATATGATCAAGTTATCAAGGTCAGCAGCCAATGAACAGAGACTGCACTAGAGCCTCTCACGTACCGGTACATTGTTAAGCGTTTTATTATAACTCAAACACTAAACCAGAACTATCAATCTAGTGATAAACAAACGTTATCACTCTAGTGATAAACAAACATTATCACCTTAGTGATAAACAAACGTTATCGACCTAATGATAAACAAACTCTATCATCCTAATGATAAACAAGCTTAACCAATCTAATGATTAAACAACACTGTAATCCTAGTGATAGGCATTCGTTATCACCTCAGTGATAAGCAATCATTACCATCCCAGCGATTACCAACTGTTATAAAAAATGACAAAATAGAAACTGACGTTAACATTAGCTTTACCAGCTTTATCACCCTAGTGATAAACAAACGTTATCACTATAATTATCACCCTAATGATAAACTAACCTTATCACTAACTATCACCCTAGTGATAAACACACGTTAAGACTCTAGTGATAATGTCTAACACACAAGCTAACCATATATACAATTCAGGGATACTGGAAGGAGGAGAGGCCAAATCGCCTTCACTGCTAGCTTTACCGTTGACCTCCGTGACTGACAACAGAGACAGCCAATCAGAGGACAGTTTCAGGAATGTGTTCATTAAATCAGTAAAGTCGTAGGCATTGCATAGCTAAACAAGGCAAACAGCGCGACATGTTCATCATACCAATGATTACAAGAAATGAGTTGTGATGAGATGAAGTAAGTAAAGACATCTTCATACAGATTAGAGTTGGCCGCTCACTGCTCTATCGACTCGCTAAGTGCTGCTCTTTGAAATGAGCTGCTCTTGCTCACAGCTCTCTAAGAGCTGCTCTCAGTGAGCAGCTCCACACGTCCAGTACTCAGGCCTATACAGGTCTACTCGCATTGCAAACGATCTAGGCTGGCGGGTTTTCACTCTCAGCCTCACAGGCCGTGCTACGTAAGGCTGGCTATATATAGGTGACAGCTGTCGTCTTGAACCCGTATAAACTACATGCTCTAGCAGATATATAATCCTAAATTATTAAGTGGGGAGAGTGGCGTAAGGCACAATATTGCTAAACCTTTTGCATGTTGTCGAGCTTCTTTATTAAAACTTTTCCAAATTGGTTGTACAAAATTATACAAAATCGCAATAAAATTGTTACTTTGAATTGAAAATTATTGTAGTTTAGCCAGATGCAGAGACTATTGTGAAATTACTACAATCAATTAAAGTCAGAAACATTCTCAGTGATTCAGAGTACTATTATGTAACTTTGAAATGTTTACATACAAGTACACCCTAACGCAGCAGTACAGTGAGTCAGTGACTATAGTCAGAGAAATTGCAGATTACCTATTTTTACATGGATTTAAGCAAAATATGGGGGACGAGTTCACTCTCATGCAAAAAGTATGGAACAGTGTCCCACACATTCCCGCCCCATTACACCACTGTGTAATAGTAAAATACGCACAGGCTCAGTGCAGTCACAATAGCAAGTGTCTGGACCAGTCGAGAGCAGTGAGCATTAGACACAGCCTCAGTGCAGTTAATGTAACCAGTGCTCGGACCAGTTGAGAGCAGTGAGCAGGTGAGCAGCTCAAAAAGAGTCGGATCACTGAGATGTGCAAGTCGTTTATATGCTGCACTCTCAAATGAGTCGTTAAGCTCATCACTAGTTGCGAGAGATAACTGTGAACATCTCAATAGAGATACTAGAGATAAATGTGAACATCTCTATAGAGATACGAGAGATAACTATGAACATCTCTGTAGAGATACTAGAGATAAATGTGAACATCTCTACAGAGATACGAGAGGTAACTGTTAACATCTCTATAGAGATACGAGAGATAACTGTGGTGTTCACATATGTTTTCTATAGATGTCATCTTGTGTATTTCAATACAACACAGTGCATCAAGTGCCTATCATATACCTATAGCACTTGATACGTATCAAGTGTCGATCATATACTTATAGCACTTGTATCAAGTGCTGATCATATACCTATAGCACTTGTATTAAGTGACGATAATTTACCGTTAGCACTTGTATTAAGTGTTTATCAACTCTATAGCACTTTTATTAAATGCTTATCAACTCTATAGCACTTGCATTAAGTGCCTATCATATTCTATAGCACTTGTAGCGGCCCCACGCAGCGCTAGCAGTGGATGAAGCGCCTATCAACCCTATAGCACTTGTATTAAGTGCCTATCAACACTATAGCACTTGTATAAAGTGCCTATCAAGTCTATAGCACTTGTAGCGGCCCCACGCAGCGCTCACAGTGGATGAAGTGCCTATCGTCGTACATGGACCGGTGTATCACATTCGACGTGCCTATCTCGTTCAGCAGAGTCATTATCCTCTCAGCTGTTACATGCCCCCCAGCTGTTACCTGCCCCCCAGCGCTGCTGTACAGGGGCGGGGAAGCAAACTGGTTGATGGAATGTTGCAGGCTATATGTGTGCGAGTGTTCCTCGCTGTATGTGTGCGTGTGGTTGTGAGTATGTGTGGTCTCACTCTCTGACTCACTGCTTGAGTCTGTGTAGTCCGGCCAATCTACAATCAATCAATCAATAAGTAAATAAATAAATAAATCAATCAATCAATAATTCAACCAATGAATCAATCAACCAATGAATCAATCAATAATTCAACCAATGAATCAATCAAAACTTTAACTAACACAAATTTCATCCAATCATAAATACACAGTTGTAGTTATAGGATAGATCAGTCTAACCCTCAGCGGTTTCCGTGGATATTTCTCTCTCATCTTGTTCAGGCACACCGTTCTCATCCAGTATCTCTCCACCCTTCCTCCTCCTCCTCTTCCTCTTGTGTGGCGGTGGTGTGGAGCCTGGAGAGCTGCCTGGCTCATGCTCATGATGTGAGGGCACTGGTAAACTATCTGAGGGTGTAGTGGAAGCGGGCCTGTAGGAGTGGAGCATGTTTCTCTCACCCAACAGCTGCATGACGAGAGCCTGGAGCTGTCCCAGCTTGCTCTGCATGTCTAGTCTCTCCTGAGCCAGGCGGTATATGTAGCCGTCCTTCTCAGCCGTGCGCTGTCTCAGTATGTGCCGCTGCTGCTGATATAGACTCACGTACTCTCCTGTCAATCAATCAATAAATCAATCAATCAATCAGCTCAGTAAATCAGCTCAATCAATCAAATAGCTCAATCAAGCCTTCAATCAGGAAATCAGTCAGTCATTCTATTAGTACACTACTACTACATGTCTCTGCTACGTCTGGGTTTGACTACAAGTCATCGTGTGAGGCGTAAGACACAGCCAGTGGCAGTGATGGCTTACAGTGGTGAATTGTGATTGTATGGCTGAGAGATACTGAGAGATAGAGATATTGAGTGAGCAACATCAAGTGGGAGAGAGAGAGAGAGAAGTAGAGATAGTGAGACAGTGTGAGAGAGAGTGACAGACCAATAGTGTCAGTCTCTCCCTGTAGTTGTAGTACTATATGTTCCAGTCTCTCTGTCTTATCAACCAGCTCTGCCTTGTCTCTCATTACCCTCGTGTATTTCTCCTGTATCAAACAATCAATCAATCAATCAATCATTACCCTCGTGTAATTCTTCTGCATCAATCAATCAATCAATCATTTAAAATGAATGATTAACCAGTTGACCCATTCAATATCTAAGAGAACAAAAATTAATAAATAGTATTCCTGTCATTTCTGTTGAGTGCTAGAACAAAGTCTACCAGTATGTTTAATATCACACGACCGAGTAATCTACAGTTAATTGAGACTAAGCTAAGAGATACAAGAACAACAACAACAACTACACACCTCAAGTTGCTTCATGGCGTGCTGCAGAGCTTCAAACTGGACCTTAGTGATGACGTCACCATTGAGAGAGGCTGGAGCTACACACAACATAGGCCACTTTAGAGATGATATCAGCATGGTGAGATGTGTAGCTAGATCATGCTGTGTAGTTATTATCTAAGAGATAAGATAACCCTGTGTAGCTAGATCATGTAGTGTAGTTATTATCTAAGAGATAAGATAACCCTGTGTAGCTAGATCATGTTGTGTAGTTATTATCTACGAGACAAGATAACCCTGTGTAGCTAGGTCATGTTGTGTAGTTATTATCTAAGAGATAAAATAACCCTGTGTAGCTAGATCATGTTGTGTAGTTATTATCTAAGAGAGAAGATAACCCTGTGTAGCCAGGTCATGCTGTATGTTGTGTAGTTTATCCTGAAGAGCGTGTTGGACTCTCTGTGATTCCTTTAGTTCCTCCAGCACGTGATTCCTCTCCATCTCTAACTGCACCACAGCAGCATTCAAACTCTCCACCTACAATAAATATAACAATCGATCAATCACTCAATCAACATATCAATCAATTAATCAGTCTGGTGGTAAATCAGTCAGTATTTAGCAAATGAACAAAATAACAAGATTATTTCAAGGTTCTTCTTCATTATCTACGAAAAGGCTTCCAATTATTATGAAGTTTGCTATTAATGATTAAAGTCAAGAGCAAGTCAATAAATTAAAAGTATCTAAACTTGACACATTAACATGAATTAATGCGTAGATTTGTTATGCAAATGAAATTCTACTCGTCTATACAGTCTAGATGTCATATGACCGAGCAACGCTCAGAAATTAATACAATTAATATGATTACTACTGTCTGCATTATTAATAACTGAGCAATCTCTCTATCTCTCTCCATATCTCTCTCTCTCGATCTTTCTCTCTCTCTCTCTCATTTGCTCTCACTCCATCTCGTTCTCTCTAGATTCCTTACAAATAATATTAGCACACATCAATCAAACAATTAATGAATTAATCAGTCAGTCAATCCATTAATAAATCAATCAATCACTCAATTAACCAATCATCAAAACAATCAATCAATCCATCAATCAATCAGTTAACTAAACTATGGAACAATCAGTACTAACCCTGGACTGGTCGACCTCTTCAGTGTTTGTACTAGACACGTGTCGCTGATTCTTTAAATCACTGTTCTGATTGGTCAGGGCATTAATAGTGTCCTGCAATCAACACACAACAGAGGCTGCTAATGTTCGGATTGGTCAGTGCATTAATAGTGTCTTGCAATCAACACACAACACAGGCTGCTAATGTTCTGATTGGTCAGCGCATTGATAGTGTCCTGCAATCAATACACAACACAGAGAACATAAATAGGAACCTGAGCGGAGGCAAGTTCTCTCTGTAGATTGTCTATGAGTGGAGACATCTGTTGAAAGTCTCGTAACTTCTCTTCAGCCGTCCTCTCAAAGTCACTCTCTTTATCTCTCTCTCTATCTCCATCTCGTCTTAACAACTCACTTAACTCATGCTCTTTCATCTGCACCTGTCAACAAAACAAGTACAGGAACAGTGCAAGCTCAAGCAACAAGTATAGCAGCACAATTATAGCAGCACAAGCACATTAGCACAAGTACATTAGCACAAGTACACTAACACAAGTACAACAGCACAACTACATTACCACAAGCACAGCAGCACAAGTATGGCAGCACAAGTACAGTAGCACAAGTACATTAGCACAAGTACACTAACACAAGCACAGCAGCACAAGTACAGTAGCACAAGTACATTAGCATAAGTACATTAGCACAAGTACAGCAGCACAAATACAGCAGTACAAGTACAGCAGCACAAGTACAGCAGCACAAGTATGGCAGTACAAGTACAATTGTTTTACAACTTTTATTCTGACACATGTTCTTTACATCTGACGGGTAAATGGATTACAGAAAATCGGAGAAGCTCAGAGAAGATCGGAGGCACTGCAAGTCTGAAAGAAAAGTTTTCATGAACAAAGATAACTCAGATGAACTGAGATGACTCGTTAGTTGTTTAAGATGACTGATGTTTAGCAAGACTGTCTCAACTAATTATGTTCCAGTCAAACCACAGACTCCTGGAGGGTCACCTCACCACACAGCTTAGATGTTTCAATATGTATCTATTTATAGAACAAATGTAAAGTACCGCGTGATAGGTCTCTCTAAGCTCCTCCTCCTGTTGACTGACACGTGATGCTAGCTCTTTACTTATGTGCTGCTCATTCTGCAGCTGAGTCATCAACTCCATGTTGTCCTTACTCTACAATCAATCAATCAATCAATTAATCAATCAATCATTAACTCCATGTTGTCTTTATTCTGCAATCAATCAATAAATCAATCAATCAATCAACCGGTCAATCTTTAACTCTGCGTTGTCTTTACGCTATAATAAAGTAAAAAATTTATCAATGACATCCATATTTCTCTTCAGTTCAACAATAGTTACTTGATTGTCTAAGATTATACGAACCATCTTAACGAAGCCGTTCTGTAACTCAGTCAACTGGTTCTTCAGTTCCTTGTTCTGAGCTATTGCTCTACTTAAGGCTGACTTGTCATTGTTCATTGCCTCCAGCAAGCGATCTTTGTCTATTTCCATATCACCCATTCTCTCCAACGTTAACTCCACTTCCAGAATCCTCTGCTCTTTCTCTATTATCAGCCTGAATCAATCAATCAATCAATCAATCAATCTATCTATCGAATAATTAATCTACATAATTTTCAACAAGTTTCGAACAAGCTTTCTCTGACAGATGTAATAAAGAAGAAGCTCATAAGGATTGTTATCTCTGACAGATGTAATAAAGAAGAAGCACATAAGAATTGTTATCTCTGTCTGACAGATGGAATAAAGAAGCTCATAAGGATTGTTATCTCTGACAGACAGAGTAAAGAAGAAGCTCATCAGGATTGTCTCTACACACAGACCTGCCCAGCTGAGCGTTGTCAGCCACCTGCACCTCGAGGTTCTTGCTCATCGCCTCCACGTGACCTCTCAGCCTCTCTATCTCCTCCGTCAGCTCTGACTTCTCCTCCGCTCCCAGCACTGTCGCCTCCGTGGCAGCTCCTACAAACACACCACAATGCAGCATCCTCATTGGTCAGTCTCTTCTCACAGTGCCCTATTTACATAAGTTGACCTAGTTACATACTCTGGTGAGCCCTAGTTACATACAATAACCTAGTTACATACCCTGCTTAGCCCTATTTACATACATTGACTTAGTTACATACCCTGATAAGCCCTATTTACATACATTGACCTAGTTACATACTATGCTTAGTTCTATTTACATACATTGACCTAGGTACATACCCTGATTAGCCCTATTTACATACATTGACCTAGTTACATACTATGCCTAGTTCTATTTACATACATTGACCTAGTTACATACCATGCTCAGCCATATTTACATATATTGACCTAGTTACATACCATGCTTAGCCTTCCAGTCGAGTATAATGTTCTCTAGTTCCTGACACCTGGTAGCCTGATCGTCCCTCTCCTTAACTAGACCACTGACCTAATTAACACATAATAGTAGCTTAGCAATATCAATCATTATTTAACTAGACCACTGACCTAATTAACAAAACCATAGCTTAGCAACAACAACCGTTACTTAACAAGACCGCCAACCTCATTAGTACAACCATAACTTAGCAACAACAACCGTTGCTTAATTAGATCACTGACCATATTAACACAACAACAGCAGGCAACAGTTTTAACTTTTAAAGATTAATAATTGTTGATTGGAGAGCAAATGAATGAACTTGTGTAGTTGAGCGCAAGTGTGAGGTTTGTAGAGCAGTTGTGCACAAGCAAACAAGTGAAGGACTGTTTGAGTAGAGAAGTGAGGTTAGTAGAGCAGTTGTGCACAAGCAAACAAGTGAAGAACTGTTTGAGTAGAGAAGTGAGGTTAGTAGAGCAGTTGTGCACAAGCAAACAAGTGAAGAACTGTTTGAGTAGAGAAGTGAGGTTAGTAGACCTGCTGTTGTAGCTGCTGTGCCTGTGTCTGTATCTGCTCAATGTACTGTGAGTACTGTTGCTTGGTTGTCTCTGTCTCTCTCCTTATCTCTTCCACCATAGCCTCTTGCTGCATACAATACAATACACTAAAATACAATACAATACAATAGTCAAGCACAGTACAATAAAATACAATACAATACTAGATGACACAATGCAACGCAATACACAATATAAAACATGATATAATAAAATGTAATACAGCAGTAAAGTTATATGTAGTACTAACAATACCACACTCAATATCAAGAGCCATGTCTTCATGTGTACAACGCTTTTAACTAGTGAGCTCTACAGTTTAGGGTTCTGAGGTGATTAGCCATTGTGTTTGTGAGAGAGTAACCTGCTGTAGCTTGGTGGAAAGGAGAGTTTTCTCACTCAGCAGCTGTTCTATCTGCTGTGAAGCAGCTGTATCTAGCTGTCCAGCTCCTTCCACTGCACCACCTGACCTCAACTATCAATCAATCAATCAATCAATCAATCAATCAATCAATCTATCAATCAATCAATCAGTAAAACAATCAATCAATCAGCCACTATAACCTCGTCAGTGGATGATACCAATACGATATTGCTGAATGGTAGCAGCTTGATAGCAGCACAATACTGATCTACCAAGTAGAAATACCTAAAGTATCCAAATAGTAGAACTTGTAGCAGCACAATACTGATCTACCAAATAGAAGCTATCAACAAACGACTAACAGCAGAAGATAAAGAGAGTTAAAGAATTTATAGAGCAGATACAAGAGGAGATAAGATATAGAATGAGAAGAGAAGAGATGAGATGGAGTAGTATCTTACCTGTTGTATGTGGACCTCACTCATCTCAAGCTTGCCCTTCAGCTCTATTATATCATCCTCCAGTGTCGCTGACTCTGATATCTGCTCAACAACAGTCATACCATCAGTCATGACATCAACAACAGTCATATCATTAAGCTATGTGTGTATAATAGAAATACTGATACTATCAGACATGACATCAAGCTATGTTCATATATAAAACTTGTAAAGCTAATTTTAACAGCAATTTCCTCACTCGAAAGCGATGTCAGTGACGGGCTAGCCCTGGATTTGAACCCTGCACATACTGATCCGGGTCGAACATTTTACCGACATCACCACTGGCTGGAGCCAGTCACGATGTATAACAGAAAGAGAAACAAAAAAACCGTTGAATTCATCTGCTTCAGGTTGTACAAAATTTCCACACGAGCATAAAAACTCTGCTGAGATTGACACAATCAAATAGAATCAAAACCTACTGAACTGTCTCCATACAGAAGAGGTTATCGATCAACAAAACACAAGAGAATCAGGAGGTGTCAATACACCATGAACAGATAGAGCTACTAAGTTGTATATATCACGTGTGTAGTGATTGATTAGAATTCATTTACAGCTCATCCCACTGCTGATGAACTCATCAGGACATAGAGCTAACTTAAGCAAAGCTTGGAGATGAGTAGAACTTTTATAAAAACCTTTTTCTGTAGTTTACCCTGTAGCTCCAGATTATGCTGCTGAAACTCCTCATTAGATTTACTGTCAACATCAAAACAAAATCTCACAATGATTCTTCAATTAGATTAGTTGCACAGGAATCAATTAATCAGCTTATCTATCATAGTTACAATTGAAATGATGCAGCGTGTAGGAAGCACAGTTAATTCTGTTCAGTCAGTCATGAACACAACTCTCATGTCTAGCACAGTCAAACTCTCACAAGTCAATCAAGAGAATCTTCATTATAAACTTTACACCACTAGAATGATATACAAACATAGATACATATATGTATAGAAATATAGCTTACTTGAGTTTATAGAGGTCCATCTTCAACTTATCAACTTCTTTAGCTAGATCCTTGCTCGACTGTCAATCAATCAATCAATCAATTAATCAAATTGATCAAGCCATGAATAATTAGTCAATCAATCAATGCCTAATCAATATTCTCTGAGAGACCAAGCATCTTGTTTAAGTCTAAACATGAACTACACGTACCACAGACCCTATGACGACAATCAAAGAGATCAACTGAGAAGAACTAAACCTTTTCATTCTTCTGATTCGCTGAATTAGCCGTTGAGAAATTTCGCTCTAGATCAGCCACTCTCTGTCGTGATGCCTTCAACCTTCCGTTCAGCTCCTCAATCTCAGCTACACACAGAAATACACGCACACATACACGCAACAGTACAAACACACATACATGTAGCATTATAAACACACTTACACGCAGCAATACAAACACACACGCAGTAGTACACACATAATAATACACACCGGCCATGACAGCGCTATAGAATTGCCCTGATGTTATTATTATTATTATTATTATAAAAGTTCATACACGCAGCATCTAAAGATGAAAGGAATTAAGTATTGTGCATTACATATCGAAACAAACTTAGCATTGTTTATTTATCTATAAACTTAACCTCTGTATACCTAGACATCATTGAGTCAGCAATGTTATACTATAAATAGGAATGTTATACTATAAATACAATATTTTAAGATAAATAGGAATGTTATATCATAAATAGGACAATAATGTTAGAGTTACAGCGACTCACAGAGTTTAGACTCGTTAGACTTTAGGCTCTGATTCAATGAAGACTGCAGTTCTGTTTTCTCTGCCACCAGAATACCAATAGTCTGTATGTGCACCTGTACACATACAATAGTGCAAAGTGTGTATGTGAACCTGTACACATACAATAGTGTACTGTCTGTATGTACACCTGTACACACACAATAGTGTACAGTGTGTATGTGAACCTGTATACATACAATAGTGTAAAGTGTGTATGTGCACATACAATAGTGTATACTATTGTATGTGCACCTGTACTCATAGAATAGTGTACAGTCTGTATGTGCACCTGCACACATACAACAGTACACAGTCTGTATGTGCACCTGTACGCATAAAATAGTGTACAGACTGTATATGCACCTGTACACATACCATAGTGTACAGTCTGTATGTACACCTGTACACATACAATAGTGTACAGTCGGTATGTACACCTGTACACATACAATAGTGTACAGTCTGTATGTGCACCTGTACACACACAATAGTGTACAGTCTGTAAGTACACCTGTACACATACAATAGTGTATCGTTTGTACACACCGTCCACTTACATTTTACAGCAGAATTTACAGCACAATTTAGACCTTAGAGCAAAGCCTAAGTGATTAAATAGAGTTAAAGTTAGTCTAGGTGATTAACTAGAGTTAAAGTTAGTCTAGGTGATCAACTAGAGTTAAAGTTAGTCTAGGTGATTAACTAGAGTTAAAGGTAGTCTAGGTGATTAACTAGAGTTAAAGTTAGTCTACGTGATTAAATAGAGTTAAAGTTAGTCTAGGTGATTAACTAGAGTTAAAGTTAGTCTACGTGATTAAATAAAGTTAAAGTTAATCTAGGTGATTAAATAGAGTTAAAGTTAGTCTAGGTGATTAAATAGAGTTAAAGTTAGTCTAGGTGATTAAATAGAGTTAAAGTTAGTCTAGGTGATTAACTAGAGTTAAAGTTAGTCTAGGTGATTAAATAGAGTTAAAGTTAGTCTAGGTGATTAAATAGAGTTAAAGTTAGAGTCAAAGTGAATAAATAGAGTTTAAGTTAGAGTCTGATTAAATAGAGTTAAAGTTACTGATAAAGTGATTAAATAGAGTTAAAGTTAGAGACTAGTTGATGAAAACTGACAGTGAAGTCAGATCTGAAAGACTTTGTTTCAAGTCAGAGAGTTAGATGAGAGAGTATGAGAGACAAACTGCCCACATGACCACAACACTGGCATTAGTCGCCTCCAGCAACACATGCAGTCGTTGTAATTACTGTTTTAATTCTCAGCATTCATTCAGTATTACCTGTAGTTGTTCTTTCAGAGAGCTCATTTCTCTTTTTAGCCGTTCATCGTGACTCTTTCTCTCGTTAGCCAGACTCTCCTGCAGTCTACTGCACTGCTGTTTCTATAAACAATACAACACGTCCATCATGATATCTAGCACTCCTGATAGACTGATTGATTTATTGATTAATCAATAGATGTACAGACCAGATCATTAAGCTGATTGATTGATTGCTTGATTGATTGCTTGATTGATTGATTTACTGACTGATTGATTGATTAATTAACAGAAGTACAGACCAGATAATTAGGCTGATTGATTGATTGATTAATTAACAGAAGCAAAGACCATATCATTAAGCTGATTGATTGATTGATTAATCAACAGAATCAATAAATAAATCAATAAGAATTTAACGTCCGGTTCCTCGCCATAAGGCAATCGCAGGGATGTCAAAACAGAAGTACAGACCAGATAATTAAGCTAACTGATTGATTGATTGATTGATTAATAACAGAAATACAGACCAGATCAATAAGCTGATTGACTGATTGATTGATAGATCGATTGATTGATAGATTCACAGAGGTACAGACCAGATCATTAAGCTGGGCATTAAGGTGAGCATTAACTTGTGACTGTTGACTCAGGCTAGACGCCAGTTCTCTGTTCCTAGCCTACACACACACATACATATACACACACATACACACACACATACATACACATACATACACGCATACACACATAGCCTAGAGGCCAGGCCTCTGAAATAGCATGCACTGTTGTTAAAAAGACTAAATGATTAATTTATGAACTGACTAATTAGCTAGTTACTCAACTAATGCTTCAGAGAGTTACTTTACATCATCTGAATTGATTGATTGATTTAACTGACCTCCAACTCTTCTATGCTGACTCTCTCGTGACCATCCGTAGAATCTGAGCCATTGATCAGGGCACCAGACTACATCAACACACACACAGCACCAGACTACATCAATACACACATACAGCACCAGACTACACCAATACACACACAGCACCAGACTACATCAATATACACATACAGCACCAGACTACACCAATACACACACAGTACCAGACTACATCAATACACACACACAGCACCAGACTACATAAATACATACACAGCACCAGACTAATAATAATAATAATAATAATAAAGGTTTAACGTCCGTTTCCTCATACAAGGATGATGTCAGGGACGTCAAATATCTACACTACATCAATACACACATACAGCACCAGACTACATCAACACACACACAGTACCAGACTACATCAATACACACACAGTACTAGACTACATCAATACACACACATACAGCACCAGACTACATCAATACACACATACAGCACCAGACTACATCAATACATTTAATCAATCGGTCGGTCTGTCTGTCTGTCTGTCTAATAATGCAGAGACATATGAAAGCAGACTAAACCAATAAGTCAGCAGTACAATAAACCAGTACTAGTATCTATGCTAAAAATAGCTAAATCCTTGAAATAGCATTAGTAGAATCAGCCACATATTATATACTACACTTCATTAACTGCTGCTAATTGACAATTAACAGCAGTTAATACAATAGAAATGTGTGACACAGACCAGTAACTACTGTAGAACAGACATAACAAACTCAACCTGCTTCAGATATCTATTACTAGCTGCAAGTAAACCAGAGCTATGCTATGACATAGTTAGAAAGATAACAAGAAATATATGTAAATATTCATCTCATCATGGCATGTCACGTGATCATCCTGGAGCTGGTTCCAGCTAAAGATTTCTCTATGATGTTCCTCCACAAAACTCTATTCTTTGCCAATTCCTCAATGTTCATTCTTTTTCTTCCTTCTGTTCTCACATAAATGCTAACTCCAGAAACCTTCAAGTCTTCTTCGAGGCAGTCCTTTCATCTTCTTTTAGGCATTCCCATTGTTCTTTTACCATCTGCTTGGCAGTTAAATATCTTTCGAGGGTGTAGGTTTTCTTCCATGCGTGCCAATTGTCATTCTTCTTTTGTTGATTATTTCACTGACCATTGGTTGATTTGCTCTCATCCTAATGCTATCATTTGTTACAGGCTCTTTGTAACTGATTCTTAGCATTCTGCTTAACCATTTGTTTCCGGTGGCATTCCATTTCGTTTCCATTGCGTTTGTTAGTTCCCACGATTCACGTAAATATTCCATTCATACGGTTGCAATAATGACAATTAAAGAACATTCCAACCAGTGAAAAGTAAAAATATGTAACTCTGCCAATATCTCAACGTAAAACATCACAGTGACCGGTGTAATTAATACATGCCTAGAGGATAACATTTAAATTGCAAGGGGAAGAAAGTAAACAAACAATCTCAACCACATAAAATGATCTAAATTAAAGTCTCAAAGTATAAACTTTTATATAGAAAATGTATTTACATGGAATAGAACAAGAAATATATTTTGAATAACTTCCAGTATAGTAAATTAAGAAATTACAAAACACCAACACCAACATGAAGTCCAACACCAGAGAAATGAGTAAAGCTATCTACGAAGTGAGAGGTAGAGAGAGAGGGAGAGAGAGAGAGGGTAGAGGTAGAGAGAGAGAGAGGTAGAGGGATGAACAGAGGGCACCACCACCCACCTCTGCTATCAGGTCACTCACTTTCCTAGACAACTGATGTAAGCTCTCTGTCGACTGGGTGTATGCTCTGATCAATCCATCAATACAATCAATCAATCAATACATTAATCAATACATGTATCAATCAATCAATCAATATAATCAATCAACCAATACAATCAATCAATGTAGTCAGTCAAAACAATCAATCAATGCAGTCAATACAATCAATCAATCAATCAATGCAAGTCAGTCAATACAATCAATCAATCAATGCAGTCAGTCAATACAATCAATCAATCAATCAATGCAGTCAGTCAATACAATCAATCAATCCAATCAATCACTCTGAAGCAAAACTCCACTAATTATAACTTGACCAGTCAAGTAAATGAGATGTTTATTGAGGAAGCAGTTACCGTTCAGCAGCAGACTTAGCTTTGAGAACAAAAGCTCTCAGTTCTGTTCTAAGCCCCACTGATTCTTGAATGGCATAAGCTGCATTTGATAAATGTTAACAACTTGGAAATTTTCTAATACAATTTAATCCTGGAGAATTTATAATAAATATGCAATTGAAGAACTCTTTGGAATCGCGCAACATCATCAGAATACCAAGTTATAAACGCTATTACAAAAATGTTGACGTCAGTTTCATAACTCGAAAGGGATTTCAGTGACGGGCGAACCCATAATTTGAACCCCGCACATATTCATCTGTTGCACATATTCAGCTAATCGCTTACTGACATCGCCATCGGCTACAGTGGCTCCAGCCAGTTATAACCAAATACTTTACATGTAAGTAATACTTTACATGGTACTCAATAAGTATATCAAACCGCACTTTAGAATAAATGGAAATGAAATTGTTAAATAAATATGGCCTTACTTGTAGATGTTTAATATATATCAATGATGTGTTCTTAAGAGGCAAATTTTTCAAAGTACACTTAATGTAAGGACTCACTGTTTACAGAGATCTAAATCGATATAGATAATGAAAAAGTTAAAACTCACATGCATTTCATCAAAGAAATACTAAAACTTCCACGGAAGAGGAAAAGAAAGGAAAACTACCTAGCACTGGTGCCTTGATTGTGATTCAAGATATCATTGGCATCGATGTTAGCTGAATTATACTGCTGCTGCTGCTGTTGTTGTTGTTGCTGCGAGTCCACATGATTGACCTCTGCTTTGTGATTGGCTTTGTGCTCTGCAGAATTATTCTACACAACATCACACGTTATACATAGAGACGTGTCAATAAAGTGTCAGATTTTGTGTCAGGATTTATGTGTCAGGATTTCTGTGTCAGGATTTATGTGTCAGGATTTATGTGTCCGGATTTATGTGTCAGGAATTGTGTCAGGATTTTTGTGTCACGATTTATGTGTCAGGATTAATGTGCCAGAATTTAAGTGTCAGACTTTACGTGTCAGGATTTATGTGTCCGGATTTATGTGTCAGGATTTCTGTGTCAGGATTTATGCGTCACGATTTATGTGTCAGGATTAATGTGCCAGAATTTAAGTGTCAGACTTTATGTGTCAGGCTTTGTGTCAGGAATTGTGTCAGGATTTATGTGTCTGGATTTATGTGTCAGGTTTTATGTGCTGTATGTGGTCCTATGTGAAAGAGTTGCCACTTCAAATTATATAGTATTGTGTATAGGAAAAAAGAAAATTCCATTAGTAACACTAACACAGAGCTCTCTGTGTTAGTGTTACTAAAGGAATGTTCTTTTTATTACTTTTACTATTTTATTACTTATTATTATTTTAAATTACTCTAGTAATTTACAATGTACAACTACCGTTGACTATAAAAACAATTTATTACAATCTCTCAGTTACATATCTATCGAGTATTATTTGTATTGACAATGTTTTAGGATTGATCTAAATAATGCAAATATGTGCAGTGAACGATAAACGTAATGCTTTATGTTGAGGATGATTGTGATATAATACTCTAATCTCTCACTGATTAGAGGATGATTGTGACATCATGCTCCAATCTCTCACTGATTAGAGGATGATTGTGACATCATGCTCTAATCTCTGACTGATTAGAGGATGATTGTAGCGTCATGCTCTAATCTCTGACATTGTGTCCTCTGCATGATACAACATCTACTAGAGGTAATGATGACAACCTGTACAGTCTGTGGTGACTGACTGCGTTGAGTGGAGTCGTGCCCATTATCATGTGGTGACAGACCTCCACCTGTCTTCTTATAGGCCTTCAGCTGTCAATCATTCCATCAATCAATCAATTAATCATCCACTCAATCAATCAGTCACTGAATATAACAGAAGAAATATCTTTCACTCAGTCATATGCTTTCTATTGAGAATGTTGCTACAATGAAAACCCAAAATTCAAAATATAATCTCTCATGGTCCACACATTACCAATATTTCACAGGTCAAGTGACTTAGATCATTTGATCATTGGGTCGTCCCTGTAGGTTATCAGAAGAGGCAGCAAGAGCAGCATTTCAAGCTTGATGGTGATGATAATAGTATAGAAAAAGTATCACATTGCATGCTCGAGAAGTCAATGGAAACAACTTCAAAAATTAGTAACATAAATTTTATTTTATATGAAATCATTTAACAGCAAAATTAAGTCAATAAAATCAAAAGACATCTGAAAAAATATTTTTACATTGACACTTTGCAATTAAAATAGTTATCTTTTCAAGCAGTTTCTTTATTCTCGTTTTCCATTTTCCGTCCGTTTATTTCACCACGTAAACATTCGTTACTTTAGATCTTCACCTTCAATCGGTTATCCGGATTTGAATTTGAATCGGTTTAGTAGAAATTTGTACATCAGGTTGGCGTTTCAGCTTTAAGGTGATATCATCGATGGCACAGTGATGATACGTTTAAATTCAAGATCTTCTTTCTTAATTCGACATTTACTAAATTTGCAAATTTATAAAATAAAATTAAAAACTATGAAACAGGTGTAATCAATCTAAAATAAACAAACAGCTTTCAATTTGAAAAAAAAGCTGAGATTAGAGATTCCTAAAAACAGATCGCACTAAAAATTTAGCTATTTCAATAGATTAGTAAATGTGTTAATTCTAGCCGATTCAGTTTAGCTAAAGTTAGGCAAAATTACTTTTTTTCTCGCAGCTGCGAGCTGTTGTTTACGATTTGTCGCGTCCGCCATGTTGAAGTGACACGCAGTCCAACAGCGTGGCCATGTCCTTTGCAGCTGGGCAAAGTAATAAAATGCAGTAACTTGTTGAATAAAATGTGTTGATTGTAGGATATATTTCAAAATTATAGCCATACTGGAATATCGTGATGCCTCATAAAAAGTTCCTTAAGACTGAGAAATATAAACTAAGTGATGCATACTCTGTGTGGCACAGAGGAACTTATTTCACTTAAATGTTAACAGCAGCAGCAACAATAATTCGAAGACAGTAAACACGTATTATAACCTAACATAACAGAACATTTCTGAGTCAGAAAGCAAATTACAGCTTGTTTAAGACACATCACTAATCACTAATAAAAATAGGCCTACATAATTGACTAACAGCAAGGCATGTATAGTTAACTAACACAAATTGTTATTTATCTAGATTATTGTCTTTTCTTTTCTTTTTGACCACTCATATCCAACCTTTGCACATGAACTGAGACCAACACGAAGCCTCCATTCCACTAGTACCCTTCCTCGGACCGACCTCTCGGATTTTGGATCGCATCGTTCTGGACCCCACACTCTGCTCATTGGATTTGATTTGGTACCACAGTGCTCAATGTTGTCATTGACGACAGTAGCACTCTAATTTTGTTGTTGTTGTTGTTGTTGTTGTCAGGGGAGGATCCAGATATTTATCTAAGGAGGGCCCGAAATTTTTGAGAGTCTACACATTTTTTGCTTACGCTCGCCTTCTTCGGGGCCTGTGACGCAACCAAAAATAAAGTTGTGGGAGGGGGCTCAAAATTTTTCTTTTCAGTATACTGCGCTCGATTAGCTCCTAGAATGAGTGCATCCCTATGATGATGATAATAATAATAATAATAATAATAATAATAATAATAATAATAATAAGAATAAGAATAATAATAATAACAATTACAATAATAATAATAATAATAATAACACATTATAGTGAAATGATCAATTACGTTGATATATATTACTTTTAATATCACATGTTAAATCCGTTAGGCAATTTTGTCCATTTTCCGTTTAGCCAGTCCAGTGAATGTCCGAAATTTTACTCTCAGATCAGCGCGACTGGGATCCGAACCCACGAGGGTTCAATATTCACCTCAGGGTCTGTCATTTAAAACTTCATGACGTTACTTAGGCCTACACCTTTAACCATTGTGCCATTGAGGCATTCAATTAGATTGCTAATTAATTAATTAATTAATTAGATATTTAATTAAATAGCGTAGGGGGTAACGTCATGAAGTTTTGTATGACAAATCCTGCGGTGAATTGAACCCTCGTGGGTTCGAATCCCGGGCGAGCTGATCTGAGAGTAAAATCTCGGACATTCACTGGACTGGTTATACGGAAAATGGTCTAAATTGCCTAACGGATTAAACATGTGTTTTTAAAAGTGATAGATATCAATATAGTTGATTATTCACTATAATGCGTGTTTACTTTATTAGGTCACTTAATTCTGTAATTCGTCCAGCTCCGCTGAGTTTCTTCAGAGGTGAAAAAACTAACCTACTTTTTTTTCAAAACCAATGTAGGATTTGAGCATTTTAGGTTTCCCCTGACTTTAGTAGGCCTACGGGTATGAGTGGAGGGGTTGGAGGTATATCTTACCTCCAAATCCGCCACTCATACCCTAGTGAAACGGTCAGCATTTTTCGGGCCCCATTTCATTAAATGGGCCCCTAGTGAGGCTATATTTGAAAAAATTCGAGCTAGTGGAACTCTTCGTCGAGTTCCTTCTCGTACACCCCCTGACCGCTGCTATTAAAAACAAATTTACACCTAGAAAATGCCATAGAAACAATAATAAAATTATTATAGCTTAAAAAAAGTTATCAGAGGGCCTAAGGGGGGGCTAGGCCCCCTGGTTCCCCCTAGATCCGCCACTGACAGTTGTATTTAAAAAGGAGCAAGGTAGACAGTTATTTGAATATCTATAGGGGAATGCTAGGCATAGTTGATCACGGGACGGGACAAAGCGGATCAAGTCAATTTTTATGCAAGTTGTTAACGCTGTGGCTCGTATTTAAGCGTTATGACATCAGCTGATTCCGGTTTCATGTTTATGTTGACAAATTCAACTAAAAATGTCTGCTAGGTAATTAATTATTCTTTAAAAGGTATTTTTATATTAATGACTTAATTACGTAATTACGCAGTTACAGTAGGCCAAATTAAACTACTCGATCGATCGTCATCCAGGATCCCTCAATATATCCACCAAGTACTGGAGTCAAGTTCCCAGGCTCAAGGAAATCGTTTAAAATCACAATATGCAACAAATGTTTCGAGCTACTAACATCGAGTCACAATTAATAGAGGGAGATCTCGCAATACAATGTCATATATAATTTATTTAATATTTCTCATTTAAAGCCTTTTTCTACTGAAGACTAAGTTCTTAACTCAGTGGCTTCGGAATTTCACAATTTCACTTAAATAGTCTTCAGAATTTCACAATTTCACTTAAATTGACTTTACCACAATGTTAAAGAACAGCATAAAACTGATATAGTTAAAATTTTCACATTTAAATCAAATATCTGCGATAAATTCGATAGCAAACAATTGAAATACCTTATAGAAGCTTTAATTGTAATTGTTTTACATTCCAATTAATATTTTCATCTCTTTGAAGTACATGTACTTCATTCTCATGCAGATTGGTCTGGGTGAATTTATCTGTAGTGATCTGTGTTGTGGGTAGAAAAAAATGTTTAAGTTCTAAGCCGTAAAGACCGCACAGGAGACCAAAACTAAGAAAACAAGAACATGATGTACTCTCAAACTCTGTCAAAAATCACTGAGCTTTGTCAATGCTGGCCGGTGATATGAACACTGTGTGGTATGTGCAAGGCTACTACAATCCCAGGAAAACCCTCTCTACGAAGCTGCTCTCTAGAGATGTCAGGAGTGGCAACACGAGCAGCAGCTTTCCAAAGCGATACTCGGAGTCATTGGTAACACACTGCCTGAGTGACAATTGAGCCCTATCCTGAACCTTCTCCACTCTCTCCGCATTCCTCAATCCTGCTGCCTCTGTGTCACACACAAATACACATTCCTCAATCCTATAGCCACTGTATCACACAAAAATACACATTTCTCAATCTTGCTGCCTCTGTATCATACACAAATACACATTCCACAATCCCGTAGCCTCTGTATCACACATAAATACACATTCCTCAGTTCTGTCACACATAAATACACATTCCTCAATCCTGCTGCCTCTGTGTCACACATAAATACACATTTCTCAATCCTGCTGCCTCGGTATCACACATAAATAAACATTCCTCAGTTCTGTCACACATAAATATACATTCCTCAGTCCTACTGCCTCTGTATCACACATAGATACACATTCTTCAATCCTCCGGTCTCTGTATCACATATATAAAATCTCGGACATTCACTGGACTGGTTATACGGAAAATGGTCTTAATTGCCTAACGGTTTAAACATGTGGTGTTAAAAGTGACAGATATCAACGAAGTTGATCATTTCACTATGATGCGTGTTTATATAAACACATTACTAGCTAGGTCTCAGTAGCGCTGACAATGGTAACCTGTAAATTGTTGAGGATTTGAAGACCTACCAGGTCTGCATAGAGTGATGATCTTGAGAGAGTCGAGCTCTGGATCTGAGAGGTCGAGGGCTCGAATACGAGAGGAGATAATTCTTAGAGTCTTCAGCTGAGTCCTTAGATCTCGCTCTGGACTTCCTGTCAAGTGACCTCTCAGGACTCTCTCTGGACTTCCTGTCACGTGGTCTAGGACTCTCTCTGGCTCTGGTCCTACAACAGAATCAGCAGAGAAGTTAACATGCTGGTAGATCTACTGCAGTCTGCCTTTGAATAAAAGCAGCTTCCAAAAATTAACTAATTTATTCTTTGCAATAATTGATATTTGAACACCCATTCTATTACTATGATTCATATCTGAGTCAATTATGACCACTAACACATTCCTTCATTCTTCTATAGCAAGTGTTTTATGTAATTGAAATAATCCCGTGACTAGAACATGAAACTTCTATCTTGAATAGGCTAAATAGGCCTATATCTCTGAGAAATTCATACACTACAATCTGTATCGGGTTTAGTCGACTCTTGCGATACGCGCACAGTTACCTTCCATAAAACCAATAACTGTGAGCCATTTATGGATTGTGATAAGCACTTTATGCTAAGGACCAAACAACAGAGAGATGGAACCCACCCTGTAGCCACTCGTTGAGAGGACCTCTGGACGCCTCCAGTAAGAACAGCTGCGCCCAGCTGTCAGTCAGCAGAGAGTGTTGATCACTCAGCTCTAACTCTCTCAGCTCTGGCAAGAGTTGAACCCAGGCCATCAGGTCACTGAGCAAGCGATGTGAAGCCAGTGCTACGCCTCTCCAATCAGTGCTATGCTCGACGTCTGCTGCAGTGTTCTTTATACCGTCAACAGAGCTGACACGAGCGCCTTCGTCAAGGACTACTGCAATTGTGGCAGCTGCTTCATCAGCTGCTACTGTTTCATCTGCTACAGCTGCTACATCTGCTATTTCTGATACATCTGTTACAGCTTCTACATCTGCTACAGCTGCTGCATCTGCTGCGTCTGATAGATCTGCTACTTCTGCTACATCTACTAATTTTGCTACAGCTGCTACTTCTGCTACAGCCGTTAAAGCTGCTAGAGCTGCTGGGGTGAAGTTATTTGATGAAGCGTCTGTAATGGTCGCATGACCGGCAAAGCACTCAAAGGTAGCACCTGTAGCAGCTGTTTTACAACGTACAGCAATATCTTGAATAGCTGTTGGGCAGCACTTAACATCAGCAGCTGTTGGGCAGCACTTAATAACTGCAGCTGTAGAGCTTATATCAACAGCAGTTGTTGAGCAGCACTTAACAACAGCAGTTGTTGGGCAGCACTTAACAACAGCAGTTGTTGGGCAGCTCCTAACGACAGCAGTTGTTTGGCAACACTTCTCAGATGTCCACTTATCACAGTACTTGGAGTTCTCCACAGAACATCTCACCTCAGGTGTCTTCATGGCATCACCTGGCATGAGGCTGAGCTCAACTAATTTAGGTGGAGTAGAGAGATGTGGACACTCGACTGGAGTGACTGCTAAATGGTTGGCGAGTAGATTGACGTGTGGCGGAGATGGACTGGAAAGATCCAGAGGTCCTGGTGATGGATTGAGAGGGGATGTGAGGATGGACTGTGATTGACTGGAGGCGCTTCCACCAGCACGCAGAGATTGGAGGCTTGGTGAGTCGAATCTACGTACTGAGTCCCTCATTACTCGTTGTTTGTATTTTGTATATCCTGCCTCTCTATCCTGCTGCACGGCTATACAATCGTAATCATAGAGGAATGAATGAATCAATAACAACAGGTTTTTAATCAACGATAAGCAAGATCAATTCTAAAAGCGATAAATCATAATTTAGAAATATACGAAAATAAATAAATCGCCAAAGTTACTCTTTCAGAGACGAAAGAACGGGGTCGCTCGTTGCAAGACAGAATGAAGATAGGTAAATCGCAGTTTAAAGTGATGCTTCGCTGCACCTCTCTTTTCGGAGGTTATCGCAGAATAGTTAAACCGCCGATTAAGAAATAATATTTTAATTTTGTTTACGAAGTAAACCGATTGGCTGATCAGCCTGGAGGACAGCGCTGTCATTGGCGCTAGAGTTTTGGCGCGTGACCTTGCCGTTAATAACCACGCAACAGTTATTAGGTAATACCGAAATATTTGATCGATAGTTTAACCCACAACAGAGGCACGTGTTTTCTGCGGATCACGGCGAGTTTAGTAAATATCGGTATTAATTAATTAGTTCACAGTAAC
>CAJHZI010000657.1:5000-85000 GCA_905160935.1 Enchytraeus crypticus | reverse complement strand
GATTATGTTAAATTTAATATTGAGTTAATTAAAGTAAGTATATAGTTTAATAGTCTCTATATGTGTAACATACCCAGGTTATTGATTGATTCAACCCTAATGAAGACTTATTACACGCTTCGCTACACTCTAATGATAAATGACCAGCACTACATAGAGTGGAGCTGATGTTAGCTGAGTGTTACGTAATATCATCTCGCTCTCTGGTCACTCATTGGTCCAATTCATCACCAATCGCTTAGTATCTGCTTATGGGCCTGCCAACCTATTTTATTTTTTTTAATTTAGCATTTTTCATGTTTAATTTATTAATTTGATTGATTGATTTGGTTATCTTTCATTTACAGGAAATGCGTGTATTGATTGATTGATAATCACAAAATAATAATTAATGTTCTTCTTGATGGCACATGATAGGGCTTGAATTGGTCTCTTATTGACTCCAATTAACCGATTGATTAATTGATATATTGATTGATTTTAAATGGAATATTGAGAAACATATGGAACATGGACCTTCCATTGAGAGCAAGAATAGATCACTACAGAAATTCTTCTTGGAGTGAGAAACCAAGCGACAACTCACTCGTTACCGAGTGATTAATAAGAATAGAGAGAGAGAGAGAGAGAGAGAGAGAGAGAGAAATAGTGAATAATTATAGTCGACAAAGGTTAGTCTTATACATGTATTAGGGCCTACGCTATATATAAAACTCATTTAGGCCTATTTGTTTGTATTAGGTTAGGCTACTTGTTATTTTTTAAAGACTTTTATATCGATGTTATCTCGTAGTTTAGCTAAATAATTTAATTGCATAATATACACATTAGACACTGACTGCCTGCACTTACTTTTAATATATTGCGTAAGGTCTCGCAAGTCTAGATCATTGTAGTTTTACTATTGTCCGATGATGGAATCAATTCTCCTCTCGATGCTTTAAACACGAATAATCACAACTCTTATTCCTCTGCTGACATTCTAGTCCCTGACAATATAGAGCACGCTTGTTCAGGTTGTCAATGGAGAGCTAGGCGTGACTTGAAGGCGTGGCCTAGCACGCGTGTTCACACTGAAAGCATTTAGTGATGAGTTAGACTCCGCCCACTCGAGGAGAGTCACGCCCCACATCTTAGTGATGAAGGATCAAGTCATGCACAGGGTTCTAAGCATTAATAAATTCTTGTCAATTTTTTGCAGATCATGCAAGTTGCACAATACTGTACCACTAAAATAAAGTGTAGACCATAATACGTGCACCCAATACCCGTAATAACATTATTCTATTTCTGCATGACTTTAAAGAACTTATTTATTATTTCTTGTTTATTTCAATTAAAATTTTATACGTTAAGGAAACTGTAATAATAAAAAATGTGATACTGAGCAATATTTTCCTTTACTTGTGTTAATTAAAACCGTAAAATTAACGTGTCGTAAAGGCGACTAAGCAATAAAAAGAGAAATCAGAGAGAAACCACCTCGGAAGTCATATTTTTGTCATATCTTAGGCTACATAAGGTATTGTGAAGGCATTGACTCTTGTGAGGTAATTAACTTATTGATCTACGTAATGCTCTTTACGGAGAGCATGCGTAATAGTGCCCAACATGCACCTTGGACCTGTCACTTGATAGAACACAAGAGAATGAGATTAGTCTAACATCTCTTTACTTAACATTTTTGTGAAGGTTTTAAACAAGACATCATAATATAAATAATCCATGTAATTTATATGCAAAAATGCATAAAAATGTCTAACTAATATATTGAGTTGAATACTTAGCAATTATTAGCAATTCATATATAGAGATGAAAAGGAAGGCTGAGGATAAAATTGGTTGAAAGAGTTAAATGCCAAGGACCTGCCATTAGGCAGTGCACTAGAAGAATACAAATACTATTATAATACTGTATGTAGACCACTCTGTACAACAGTAGGGGACTGAGCGTGTATTGTTCACCACAGATAGACAGTGGTGTCAGCACCTTACTCTGTGTGCCCCCCCCCCCCCCCCCCCCCGTGAGGCTCTCAACCCATTCTAGTTATTCATAACCTGTTGTGTCCCGGTCAGGTTAGAATAGAACAACATTAAACTGCATATGTCGTAATAGGTGACTTAGCAGGAGGAAGGCAATGTGAATTTATTACAGAAATTACTTGATTCAAATGGTGGATCTACGGAATGCTATTCCGAAAGTAGGTAGGGAGTAGGAATATGTACCAGGCACCTGTGAGAGACATGAAAAGAGAGAGAGAGAGAGAGACAGAGACAGAGGGAGAGAGATAGAGGGTGGCCTTGTGGTTAGTGTCACAACTAATGATCAATAGGCCTAATTAACTCAGCAGCCTAGGTCTATAAGATACCTGGCGATGCTTGAAAGCTTCATCGTGTATCTGCGCTCTCTGCAAGTTAAAAATTACGAATAATCAAATAGAAAGAGTTCAATGTAGGGCCCTAATACTTTCGCTTTAAACAACATTGTGCTTGTGTTTTCGTTTAAATCTCTGCGAAAAGTAACGACAGAGACAAAGAATGACAAAGACATAGAAACGTATGTCATGAATATAGTAGACGATAAATAGCATGCTGTGTGTTAGAGTTTCCTAACCTGTTGCTCTCCACACAATTAACTGATTCTAAGAGCTAAATTGTTAGCAGGTTCGCGTTACTTATAAGTAACGCTGTTTTATTTATTACATTAACTCATAACCTGTCATGTGTGGGCGGGAGTGAGAGGAAGGTAGGGGTGGTTTAGCCCCTACCCCTCTAATCAGGTCGATCATATAGAGCCCGCGGTGGCTCTAATCGTATAATTACAATTAATCCGTCACAACGAAACGTTAACCGAGACCAACCTTCGTGCATTGAAATATCAAGCGTTTAGTTTCTAAAGAGCGCACCACAACAACCGATAGGGTATTAGCATTTATATAATAGCAGGAAGGTTACTAACGCCCCCAGTTACGAAGTACCGTCCATTCAGAGCGACATATCAGAGCTAAGTGCGATGTCCACTTTCCATTGTCAGCACTTCTCAGCGCTGCATGCTGGCACGTAATCCAGAGTCACTGGTGGATTGAGACCAGCCCCTAGTTGTTCCTCTCTCCAGACATTGGCACAACACAGTGCACTCTGACAGACCAGTGGATAGGTAGTGTGGCACTGATAGGGGTGTGGTATTAAACGTATCTATGAGAGAGAGAGAGAGGGAGAGAGAGCGTGGGAAAGAGAGAGAGAGAGAGAGTGAGAGAGAGATAAAATATGTTTATACGATCAGAACACAGCATATACCATAAACAATGAAAACAAGCGCACGGATATTAGTTACATTGAATAGAAAGCAAACTAATGGGCCTATAAAAGAAAATTTGAAAATAGAAAGAGACAGAGCGGGGGGGGGGGGTAATTGTAACAGTGATTATTTCAGTTCTTTGTCGCATTTAATTTCATTCACATTGAAGTCTTTTAGTTCATACAAGCAAAATGATAAACTATTTAATTTAGTATTTATTTACATCAGTAATTATTAAGAAAGATGTGATGTTGAACGACAAGTTTGTTTAACTCACTGCATAGTACATGTAGGCCCAGTGACAGGCAGCAATGATCCAGCACTTGTAAGTGTTATAGGCAGCACTTGAGTTATAGGCAGCACTTGTGTTATAGGCAGCACCTGTTCTATAGGCAGCACTTGTGTTATATAGCCTATAGGCAGCAGTTGTGCTATAGACAGCACTTGTGTTATAGGCAGCACTTGTTCTATAGGCTGCACTTGTGTTATAGGCAGTATTTGTGATAGAGGCTCGTGGCACTGCTGAAGGCTCGTGGCACTGCTGTAGGCAGTACTTGTGATAGAGGCTCGTGGCACTGCTATAGGCTCGTGGCACTGCAGTAGGGTCGTGGCACTGCTGTAGGCTCGTGGCACTGCTGTAGGCTCGTGGCACTGCTGTAGGCTCGTGGCACTGCTGTAGGCTCATGGCACTGTTGTAGACTCGTGGCACTGTTGTAGGCTCGTGGCACTGCTTGTAGGCTCGTGGCACTGTTGTAGGCTTGTGGCACTTCTGTAGGCTCGTGTCATTGCTGTAGGCTCGTGGCATTGCTTCATATCTTCATATCTGTCATGAGGCAGTAGCGATGAGTTAATAATTAGCGCCACCGCGCGAGTGGACTGAACTCAAGTGCTATACACTCGACAGATGGACAAACAATTACGCCATCTGTCCAGTCGTAAACAAACACGAGACACTCTGGCGAATGAATGATGTACTGGAATTTATTTCTCATCGGCAGTAGACGAGAGAGTAATTAATAAAACACCGGACTGAGCTGTCATCTACTGCACGTCTAGGATTTGTTTCCAATAGAAGTGTCCAGTGGAAGTATCTTTCGTTTCTGCCTTACATCCAGACTGATTGCTCAGGAAATGTAAGAAATTTTCTCTGAAATCTGACCTATCATTAGCAACCTAACCTAACCTACAGATTAAACAGGAAATGACCTTATTAATTTTTATTATATGTGTTGCAAGACTTTCTAAAAAGTAATTAGTAGTAATTTAGTGTGGAGTGTGGACGATATTAGACCAAGCTAAGCTATGTCGGGTCTGATTAGTACAAGGATGGGGGCTCCCCTTGGAAGACGCAGTTTTGACAGTTTTGAATGAATACCCCCTAGGGTGTTGGAAGGTTATTCTTAAATCTGCGCCGGCAACATATGTCACAGTTATGTGTCATGTCACTATATGCAACAATGTGTCCAGTTATGCGTCATGTCACTCTATGAAACATGTGCTACAGTTATGTGTCATGTCACTATATGCAATATGTGTCCAGTTATGTGTCATGTCACTATATGAAACATGTGCTACAGTTATGTGTCATGTCACTATATGAAACATGGGAGACAGTTGTGTGTCATGTCACAATATGCAACATGTGTCCAGTTATGTGTCATGTCACTATATGAAACATGTGCTACAGCTATGTGTCATGTCACTATATGAAACATGTGTCACAGGCAAGATTAGTACGTGTCCAGGTTTATTACATGTAATCTAAGTTTGCTATATATTATGAGGATCATGTTTATCGTTTAAGTGCACCCCCTAGCCCTCTGGTGAATGTATGGTAAATACGTAATATGATTCTGTACCGAGTAGGTCTATCACATTGCTCCAGAACGAAATCATATCGAGAGTACATGTAAGACTTTCGTAAAAAGTTACAGGTATAACTTGAACCAATCAGCAGGTCTAAAAGTTCACATCGTAAGGGTTAACGAACCCATTACGACATTAAATGCGAATACGTGAGACATGATAAATGAAGACTGTATTAAAGACGTGCATTTATGCATTTAAACGTGCCTCTCAAGCAGTTGATTGGTTTATTTTCATCAGTCATTTAGACGTGCCTCTCTCATCAAGCAGCTGATTGGTTAGTAAACAGCATTCATTTAGACGTGCCTCACTCATCAAGCAGCCGATTGGTTAGTAAACAGCATTCATTTAGACGTGCCTCACTCATCAAGCAGCTGATTGGTTAATTAACAGCAGTCATTTCGACGTGCCTCTCTCATCAAGCAGCTGATTGGTTAATTAACAGCAGTCATTTCGACGTGCCTCATCAAGCAGCTGATTGGTTAATTAACAGCAGTCATTTAGACGTGCCTCACTCATCAAGCAGCTGATTGGTTAATTAACAGCAGTCATTTAGACGTGCCTCTCATCAAGCAGCTGATTGGTTAATCAGCAGTCATTTAAACGTGCCTCTCTCATCAAGCAGCTGATTGGTTAATTAACAGCAGTCATTTAGACGTGCCTCTCTCATCAAGCAGCTGATTGGTTAATTAACAGCAGTCATTTAGACGTGCCTCTCTCATCAAGCAGATGATTGGTTAACAGCAATCACTGGACGTGACTCTCTCATTAGATCGGTAGGTTCAAATGTCGACAAGGAAACGTTAGAGTCTGCGTGAGTTAATAACTGAATAGCACACTAAGTAAGAGAGAGTACCTAGTCTTTTACTCCATTTTATTTCTTTAAAAAAGTGAAACAGTTTAAATTATTAATAGCACACCAGTGATCCTAGCAAACATACACACACACTTGCATACAGACATTAGCATACAGAAGTATATACAGACACATTCGAGCAACACACAAGCGTTCAAATGATTCTATCAAGCTTTCCATACACATTTAACTTCCACTACCACGCTCTAAGAAGATCAATGTCACCTATCAAGCTCAGTCCATGTAATAGTACTAGCAGCAGGTTAATCCACAGCTAAATGCACGTAGCACAACGACATTGAACGAGCGGACAGCAGACGCTATCATCACTCACCTCTGCTAAATCAACGTCGCCAGTCCATTAGCTATCAACCACAGAGCAGCCGTTCACTAAACGTACAAAATCACTCGGTTTACACGCAAGTGTTGTTAACTTCTGCTCTAGGACGTTCAAGAGCAGACAACCTGTAGAATCCCTCACTTCATCAACATGAAATGAGAAATGTTTAGCAGAATATCTAACAGCACCAGTCATCCTATAGAGCTATAGAGAGAGAGGATCTCAGAGCAGCTATTGCTAACTACTGTTTATCAGAACGGCTCAGCCTCTCAACACATCAAATCTACGCTCACAGCAGTAAAAGCAAAAGCTGGTAAAGCTAACGTTAACATCGATTTCCTCACTCAAAAGCAATGTCAGGGACAGTTGAGCCCAGGATTTGAACCGTCACCTACAGATCCGAGGTCAAACATCTTACCAACATCGCCGTTGGAACCACTACCAACGCTTTCAGTGTCTCAATAGCTCTCTGGTGTGGAAACACTGCACAACGTCTGTCAGCAATCAGCGCAGACACAAGATGACTAAAAAACATTCATACTAAGCGAGAACTCGATATCAAGTGTTCTCAATTAAAATCGCAGATGAACTTCAACTGCACGTGAGAGAAGAGGCTACCAATGAACAGATGCTCAGTGACCTAGAGTTGGAGAGGGGGGTGGGGGGGAGGGTGTATCACTCTACATGGCGTACTTGTGCGTCCAGTCCTTGGCTAGCTGGTTGTACCGCTCCTTGTCCGTCTTGTACATACGAGCTATCTCTGGCACGAGCGGGTCGTCTGGGTTAGGATCAGTGAGCAGTGAGCATATGGACAGCAGCACTACACATACAAACATACACACACGTGTACATACAGTAACACTACACATACACACACGTGTACATACAGCAACACTACACATACACACATACGTGTACATACAGTACCACTACAACTCATAGAGATAAGTCAGAGAGCAGTGTTGGATGCTAAGAGTTAGCTAGAGATGAACAGCCTATAACAGTTTCTCTACAGAGCTGTGACGCAGCCAGGTTTTAGAAATACTGCATCAACAGTCAGTAATATATTTACAATAATAAAATACCACCACTAAATTGTTTACATACATGTATATTTGCTTGTAAATACAGTGAAAAAAACTTAAGTTTAGATCGGATTAATATTTTCACTATGCTACTTATCGACAGCAGTATCCACTTCACATGTGATATTCTTTATCTAGAGCACTGCCCACTTCACATGTGATATTCTATATCTACAGCATTGCCCACTTCACATGTGATACACTTTACACACTTGAGCCTGTAGAACAAGAGGCTAGGAACAGACCTTTGCTGATGGTGAGAGCGGGCGACCACTGGGATCTCAGGATGTCGAGGCAGATGCTGCCGTTGCTGTTGATGTTGGGGTGATAGATGCGCGTTGTGAACGCTAGCTTAGGAGGCTTGAACGGGTAGTCTGTCGGGAAGTGTATCGTTAGGAAAAATACACCACCCTGGTACGGGCTGTCGGGCTACAATCAATCAATCAATCAATCGATCAACCAATCAATCAAAATACACCACCCTGGTACGGGCTGTCAGGCTATAATCAATCAATCAACCAATCAATCAACCAAACAAAATACACCACCCTGGTACGGGCTGCTTGGCTACAATCAGTCAATTAATCGATCAATCAACCAATCAATCAATCAACCAAACAAAATACACCACTCTGGTACGGGCTATCTGTCTACAATCAGTCAATCAACCAATCAATCCATCAATCAATCAAAACATCATACAGCAACAGTACTGCAAATGTAATGTAACATTATGATTTATGACAAGCGGTCAATATCAAATATTTCATTGTTTGTCATCACAAAGACATTGATTTTAGATCGACAGCACTTTTCCACATTCATTTAAAGCAATTTAAGCCCCATAGAGGTCTCTACTAAACTCTCACTTATTTGTTGCACATTGATAGTTGCACTTGATCACCATCAGGTGATACAACACTGCAGTCAATAGGGTTTCTATCCTCTTCTAATGTTCATCAAAGAGCAGTCAAACAGGTCTGAGTGGTAGAGTAAGAGCAATCAAACAGGTCTAAGTGATAGAGTAGGAGCAGTCTAACAGGTCTGAGTGGTAGAGTAAGAGCAGTCAAACAGGTCTGAGTGATAGAGTAAGAGCAATCAAACAGGTCTAAGTGATAGAGTAGGAGCAGTCTAACAGGTCTGAGTGGTAGAGTAAGAGCTGTATGACAGAGATAGCGGGTTCAATACTCACAGGTCCCATGATTGTAGCCTGCCAGTGGAACACTGTCAACATAACAAACAGACGTCTTAATTAGTCACTCTATAGATAACATCATTTAAGTATGATAACACTCTTAAAGGTAACATCACATATGTGTGATAGCACTCTATAGATAACATCACAGAAGTGTGATAACACTATATATATATATATATATATATATATATATATATATATATATATACGTAAATGTTAACACTAATCAACATAATTTGACGACTCTGAGAAAGTTTCAGATGTAATAGTTCTATCAAGTACAGATTTTCTAGATTTCGATTAATACAAGACTCCTTCATTACAACTATAGAGTACCATTATAGGACAAGATACTAATAAAGGTTTATCGTCCGTTTCCTCATACAAGGATGAAGTCAGCGGCGTCGATCCATAACACGCCACTACACATCGATTCACGCAAACGATTTGAAAAGACGCGTGATGAAGAGAAAGAAGAAGAGAATGGTTAACGCTGATCAACAGCAGTACTCACAGTCATCGCCCACAGGTCCTGCACTACAACCAGCCGGCGGGTCTTTAGACATGTCCTGTAGCTCCTGTCACACACAATCACACACTAATCATGCACATACCTGTAGACTTCCTGTGTCACACAATCACACGCTAGTCATGAACATACCTATAGACTTCCTGTGTCACACAATCACACGCTAGTCATGAACATACCTATAGACTTCCTGTCACACAATCACACGCTAGTCATGAACATACCTATAGACTTCCTGTGTCACACAATCACACGCTAGTCATGCACATTTCATATCTATAGACTTAGTTTTGCTTATAAGTATGCTATGCTGGGGTTGTAAGCAAGTTTTGTTTAGGTCTCTTGGAGGTGCATTTTAGCGAATTTCACTGTACATACAACTATTATGCACAGCATAAGATACTATCAATATCATACAAGTGTCTCTACGTCCATCCACTGGATCTTTAGATTCGCAGCTTCTGTGTACAACAATTCTTCAGTTATTTAGTGAAAAAATTCTGACTCCTAAATGTCAATGTAATCATAAGAGAATGATTTCATCATAATAAAACAGCAATTTTCTACACAGAATGCAATGTTTACCATCTGCACATGGGTTTCAATATATATGCTTATGTTTCGATTGTATAAATTTAAGTATTAAACTCAATAGCACGTGCTAATATCTACATATTACAAATAATATTATGTACATAACTTATCACATGTTCTTCGTTGGTATAAACAAGTTCTAAATAGTATCTTCCATTTAGCGTGCCGTTAATCTCTATTCGGGGTCAACACGGAGGGGAATAGACAGGAAATGGAACATTAAGGTTGGCTATCCATCAGCCTGACACCACCACGTGTACACTACTAGGTTTTTATTTGCCCCTCGGAAGAGAAAACTCAATTCGTAACGCTGTCTCGAACTTGTGACCTCTCGTTCAAGAGATGCTCAAGCACTGCGCCACGAGGCATTCCACGTACTAAATAGTATGTGAACTACAATAAAATGTCAAGCAGACTTGTTAATAATTCATCGTCCAATCTTTTGATTGCCAGAGATTTTACTATTTGATCAGCTCACACATTCATTGAATCAATAGGTGCTCATGGGAGCTCAACAGAAATCTTTAAAACTTTAGAAAAAAGGCATACGCTAAGCACAAAACACAACTGGCACCATAATCCAAACGTAGGTGCTAGGTACAAATAAGCGATTGGTCCAAGATTTGTCCAGTGAGGTTACAGACGTCCTTTGATGGACAAATGATTTGATAATTCTCAGGGCCACACAATCAGGACTCTTATATTTAAGAAACCAATATATTATAACAACACATACGACACAAATCAACTAAATAAGGCAAATTCTGCGAAATTAAGGACGTTGAGAGAGTTCGGAGAAAAAGAATACGAAAACAAATTACACTATTATTGTTCATCACAGACATTTTGTAGTATTACTTTCATTATTAAACAATTACGTCTCTTTTAACACTCTAAAAATGAAAGTGATTCAGTTTTCAAACCTTATTTATTCGCTTGAGAGCCATGATGGCTGTGTGTGGCTGAGAGCAGAGGGTTCTGTTAACGGTTAAACTGAGATTAGAACTTGAGATCTGTCGCTTTAAAGTCAAACTCGCTCTTCTATCGCCAATCTATTCAAAATGGCTGACCTCAATGAACACAGTTGCCAACACGCAGAAAAAGTTTTAGTCTAAAAAGTGAAGGACACAAATTTAGTGTTTTAATGACGCTATTGAGGGTTTTCATGGACAAGTAATTTGTTTATTTACATAGCATAGCCGCTATTTTTATACACCACACTCTATGTGATACACTGCTATATATGTAACTTTAAGCAGGTTTTCATCTTAATTTAACATAAAATCGTGTCTGGCATGTGGATATGGGCTCTTTCTTACAGGTTAATGAACTGGTAATGGATAAGATGATTATTGAAAGCTTTGTTAGACATAATTTCAGCATTTCTGTCATTTCTTCCAGAAATGGCAGAAATGGCAGAAATTTGGACTCTATAAGAGGAATTAAGGGAAATTGGACAAAAATCTGCACGATGTGTTCCGGTTTTGTTGTGTACTTTTGTATTTAAGTAGTAGTCGAAATACAGGATATTTCTGGCAAGCTTTAATGGTTTGACGAATTTGTAATTGCAAAACTTCTACCATTTCTGCCATTTGAGTAATGCAAATTAAGGTCAAATTTCTCAAAACAGGGACAAATAACTGGATTATACATAGATCAGTAAACAAAAAATTATAGAATAAATTAGCTGAGTCCAAATTTTTGCTTTTTCTGCCAATTAGCCTGGTATTTAGGCTAAGTAGTAGTCGAAATATAAGATATTTCTGGCAAGCTGGAATGGTTTTGACGAAATTTGTAATTGCAAAATTTCTACCATTTCTGCCATTTGCGTATGCAAATAAAGGTCCAATTTCTCACAACAGAGAAAAATAATTGAATTATACATAGATCTGTAAACAAAAAATTATATAATAAATCATCTGAGTAAAACACGCATTATAGTGAATAATCAACTATGTTGATAAATCTATCACTTTTTAAAAAAAACCACATGTTAATCCGTTAGGCAATTTAGACCATTTTCCGTATAACCAGTCCAGTGAATGTCCGAGATTTTACTCTCAGATCAGCGCGGCCGGGATTCGAACACACGAGGATTCAAATCACCTCAGGATTTGTCATTTAAAACTTCATGACGTTACCACTACGGTATTTAGACATTCTAAATAGAATCTTGAGAATAGAATTCTGAGTCCAACTTTAAGCCATTTCTGCCATTTTTGCCAATTTGCGCAGGGAATGCATTAATTGGCAGAAATGGCAGAAACGCTGAAATTATGTGTAACAAAGCTTTCAAGAACCATCTTATCCATTACCAGTTCATTGACCTGTAAAAAAGAGCCCATGTCTATATGCGACACAAAATTTTATGCTAAATTAAGTTGAAAAACTGCTTAAAGTTGCATATATAGCAGTGTATCATATAGAGTGTGGTGTTTAAAAATGGCGGCTTTGTTATGTAAACAAAGAGATGACGTGCCCATGAAAACCCTCTATACAACATACTGTAACAACAACATAATAAGTATAAGAGCGCTACTGTCGTCCATGACAACTATGATAATTAGTTATGTATCTGTATTATTGTTTTAGTGAGTCTTAAAAAGCTTGTAATTACTTCCTGATTCAGTACTATTACGTTGTGTTATGTTATGTTAACATCGATCACTGTCGGGACAAATCCAAACTAGTTGAAGAAATCTCGAAGACTCAAAACATTGGAAGTTCCGAAATTCAGAAAATCACTTTAAAAATAAAGAGAATTAAAGAAAATGAGGAGTTTAACTTACTTTCTGGAAAAAATCATGGATACTGAATGGAAAAGAAAGATGGAAAAGGCATGTCTTAATAGATCTTTTCGGTAATAGCTATAAATAGAACATCGTGGACACCGAATATAAACAGTGGACTAGAAAAAGTAAACACTGCATAGAATACTATTGAAATGTACTAGTTCCTCATAAAATTTCTAATACAAGTTTTCTTAAGAAATGTTATTTACTTTACAACCTACTATATGTATATTAATTAAAGAATAACTTAACACTTATAGTTTAACTCTTTCACCCATTATAACGGTATGCATGCATTATAACGAAGTTATAATATAGACCCACTACATTTACATGTAAATTTATGTATCAGATGTCAATATAAACAAACCAGTGTTACCATACAACAAAATATGTTTTCAATTACCATAACTGATCTATTCCACAACCTATGGAACTGTTCCACACTGGTTGTGGCGAATTATGAATTAAGAAAATAACTAACAATTAATTACTCTTCAAACCACTGCCATATATTGAACGCTCGATTTACATGTAAAGAAGAGTTAATAAAATAAGGTAGGTCCACGTGTAGAGGAAGATTGCCACTAACCAAATAAAGCAATTAAATTACTTTCAACTTTAACTCAAAATTTGTGAAATTAAATAGGTCCCTAATTAAAATATTTATCATTTAAAGCTAAGAATAAAGTTTAACAATTTGCTAAAACAATATGCATAGCTAGCATGCACAGTTATTCAGACAACTTGAATACTTTGCCACCGGGTTGATAACGATTGCTTAGTCCTAATTTAATATTAGACGTGCGCTATCGGCTTGGTTGATAAATGATCAGTGGCTGAGGTGGAGTCACTACCAGGAGGATAGAGGATATCATGACGAGACTCCTGCCTGTGGGCTGAGCGTCATCAAGTATTTAATAATGTATGCGAGAAAATGAAAAGTAATGTTCTACAGTGTCTTGAAGGAAGCCACAGTACTCTTCAGTCATTGAAGGAAGCCACATTATTCTTTCATTTCTCTATTATCATTCAATGAAAGATCTCTATTTCTCTATCTCACTCAATACATGATCTCCATTTCTCCATTATCACTCAGTACGTGATCTCCATTTCTCTATTATCGTTTCTATTTTTCTATTAGCTACTATCACTCAATACAAAATATCTATTTCTCTGTTCGCAATAAAAGATCTTTATTTCTCTATTATCATTTAACCCAAGATATCTATTTATTCATCTCTATTTCTCTATTATATCTCTATTATCGTTCAATACAAGATCTCTATTTCTCTATTATCGCTCTGTCAGGCGCGGAATGATGACTGCTGCATGGGCCTGATGTTGTTATGGATGTTTTGTTTACATTCGAAGCTACAGGGCATTTAAGGGGCTCTTGGTTGCACTGTGATTATATTTTGCTAGTGATGTAATTTAGACTACTATTGCGCGTGTTTGTTTACCTGTATTACTAGATGTCTCTAGTGGTATCCTTCACTGTCGCTACTTGCATTTGTTATTAGCGGTAATACGCCGTGTTTGGATTTTAAATCACTTCCTCGCTCGGTTTTAGAAGGATAACATGTAACTTAGAAATGTTTTAAGTTTTAAAACTTTATTTATATTATTTTGATATTTATTAAGCGTTAACTTTATTTAAAGAAGTAACTGAATTTTATTTAATAATGACCGAGCGCAGGAAGGCACTAGGAGTCTTTTGTCTGTGTTGAGCCATATTTTCGAATATGTAAGCAGGCCTATGTGTAATATGCTTGCCTAATTGTGCATCAGAGAAAAGCACCCAGTGGTAGGCCTAATTTCTTCCTTTTATTCTCGTTAGTTTTGGTGTCAATTTATTTGCCAGTGTTGAAGCCTGTTTGTGTAGTGGAGAAGCTCAGGTATTATTTTTGAACCCTATTGAGAGAGGGTAGAGCTAGCATTCTTAACTGAAGTAGACTCTAATTTGAATTTATGTGAGGCTCAGTACCAGGAATTAAAAAGACAGGGTACGTGAGACCTTAGTGAAATTACCAGGTGTGGCTAACATAGTTTCTAGGGGTTCTTGTTTACAACCTACAAAAAAACGGCTAAACCGTTTCAAGACTCCGACTCTAGCCTGGGTAAGATTTAACAGAGCTAGTGTGATTAATTAATTAAATCCTTGGGATTTTGAAACAGGTGGCAAATCCTTTTGTTAAGTTTATGAGTGACGACTCATTTTGTGGAGGGATGCGTGTCGTAGAGCCGACAGGAAGTGGCGCCAAACCCATGCTGTAGTTTGGAAAACTACACCCAATCTACAGTATAAAGCGTATCGTTCTGCCATTGCATCTGCTAAGCAATGATACTACTCCACTGTCATCAGTAATGCAGTAAACTCCAAGAACCTATGGAAAGCAGTCAACACTTTATTGCATAGGTCACCCTTTCCGTCTTTTCCTTCACTTCCTGCTGAGTCACTTCCTAAACGGTTTGCTCTTCACTTCTCTGATAAAATCAACCAACTCCGGTCCTCCATCATTCCTCTCATCTCTAGCTCCACACCTCACTATCCTCAACCAACCAAATCAACCGATGAGCAGTTCCATAGCTTCACCCCTGTCTCCATTGAGGAGATCACGCAGCAAGTCTTGACTTCTCCTCCCAAGCACTATGATCTCGACCCTATCCCTACTTCTCTGTTGAAGAAGTGTATCCATGTTCTGGCACCTTCAATTTCCACAATTGTTAATTTATCCCTGTCCTCTGGCACTTTTCCACAGTCATTTAAAAATGCTATCGTCACTCCACTCCTAAAGAAACCCTCGCTGGACAAGGAATCACTCTCCAACTGCAGGCCCATATCCAATTTTCCATTCATCTCCAAACTCACAGAGGGACTAGTCTTTCAAAGACTTTCCACCTATCTGAAGTCCAACGACCTCTTCAACAATCACCAATCTGCTTACGCCCAACATCGCTCTACTGAAACTGTTCTTCTTTCTAACGCCATGTGCACTCAACGTGTCACTGGACTTTGATAGGTTGCAGTTCATCCAGAATTCCCTTGCACGTGCAGTCTTTCGTAGCTCCAAATATTCTCATGTTACTCCAATCCTCAAGTCCTTACACTGGCTCAAAGTTATAAAACGCATTTTATACTAGACAGTTTCTCTAACTTATAAGTCTATTACCACTCCTGGTAATAGTTACATGTCCCACTTACTACAAGTGGGACAACCTACCTCCAGGCCCACCAGGTCCTCTAAGTTAGTTACTCTTGAGAGACCGAGCCTTCCTTCACGTAGCAAGCTGTCTAGGCGCTCCTTCCAGCATGCTGCCCCGCAGGTCTGGAATTCTCTTCCTTCCACTCTGCGCACCCCCTCATCTATTCCTGATCGGCCTTTCCTACTCTACGAACAGTTTCATAGGCGATTAAAATCTTTTCTCTTCGACTTTTCATATCCACCAAACGTCCACGAACTGAGACCAACACGTAAACCTCCATTCCGATATTACCCATCCTTGGACTGACCACCCGGATTTTGGTTTGCACCGTTTATGGACCCTCATTCTGCTCATCGGCTTTGATTTGGTTTCACAGTGCTCAATGTTGTCGTGGACAACAGTAGCACTCTAATCGTATTGTTATTGTTGTTGTTGTTGGATAGTTTAGAGACCGGTTAATAGGGGAATCCCACTGTGGTGAAGTTTTCTATATTACGATACACTGGTATAACACATGCATTAAGCACAGATAACATACATCCCAGTGTGGAAGTATTGTTTAACATCCCTTTCGTATTTTCTTTGGCTGTATTTCGTCCCGTGCTATTTAAAAGGCGAGACAGAAATTTATGAACATATTCTTTATGTTTATTTATTTATTTAAATGGTTATTATTATAATTACTATTAATTTGACTGTAATTTAATTATACATTCACGTCGTTTAACTTGTTATAGTTTCTCGCACATTATATTTTGTTTTATTCGTAATATAACATTAATTAAGGAATTGATATTCTTTTAATTAATTAGTAACTACTGTAGTTTGTCTGAATACTCTTAGCGTAGTATTTAAATAGATGAGACACTGTATGTTTCATTAGCTCTCCCGTTATTTTGTCTGACATATCTGAGATTTGAACCTGGTCCAGGACTTTGTAATATCCTTGCATATTTTCATTTTCCTGATATGTCTAGGCTGATATTATCTTCATTGGTACTTTCCCTGACACGCTCAATACAAGATCTCTATTTCTCAATTATCGTTCAATACAAGATCTCTATTTCTCAATTATCGTTCAATACAAGATCTCTATTTCTCAATTATTATTCAATTGAAGATCTCTGTTTCTCTATTATCGTTCAATACACGATCTCTATTTCTCGATTATCGTTCAATACAAGATCTCTAGCTCTCACGTCTCGAGAGTGGCATATAATTTAGCAGCTCTGAGCAGATGAAGCAAAGCTAAGAACCGATCAGGCTGTTTGCTCCAGGCAGTCGATCACCATGTAACCACGTAGAGTTCAATGTTCCAGTCGCCTGCTCTAAGAGCTGATCACACTTATCATAGCGCAGTATTACAGGACGAAATTTAATTGATATTGATGCATAGCGTGAGCTAAGTCTTCTAAAGTAGTATTAACAACAATGTAGCTTGTAGAACTACACTATTGGGACAAAGTCAAACCCGAAAGCAAACGAAAGTCCAAAAACGGTTCAAATTCTAAAATCCAGAAAATCAGTCTATCAGTATTGTATAGAATACATGTATTCTGAGTATTTACATTCCTACAATATGTCTTGGAATGCCAAACTGATCAATGCATTCAGTTCGGTGTCTACTGTATACATTGGTAGTTTGTGTTCTGAACTGATATTGTAGAAGGCGACAAAGCGTTTGTCTAGAGAGCCGTTATAGAGCTTTCTCTGATTTTATTGTTTACTTCGTACAATATTATCTGCATAGCGTCAAGAAGACTCTAAACATTTCGCTAGGAATATTCAATTAGCATTGACTGGAAAACATTTCCAGATCATTCATCTTCAGTTACTATCATTCCATCATTGAACTGCATCTTGCACAACGCCTTGCGAGCGTTCTCAGAAAAGTGATTATTCTTACAGTTTTCAAAGTTAAAAAAATTAATATTTAAGTCCATTGTTAGAGATACGCATGTGCTAGGAACATCAGCTGGTATAACCACACCCACAAGTATATCCACACCTCTGAAACACTGCCGCACCCACAAGTACATGTATAGCCACACCAACAAGCGTAGTCACGCCTCTCAAACACTGCCACACCCACAAGTGTAACCACACCCACAAGTGTAACCACACCCACAAGTGTAACCACACCCACAAGTGTAACCACGCCTCTCAAACACTGCCACACCCACAAGTGTAACCACACCCACAAGTGTAACCACGCCTCTCAAACACTGCCACACCCACAAGTGTAGCCACGCCTCTCAAACACTGCCACACCCACAAGTGTAACGACGCCTCTCAAACACTGTCACACCCACAAGTATAACCCCGCCTACAAGTGTAACCACACCTCTCAAACACTTCCACACCCACAAGTGTAACCGCGCCTCTCAAACACTGTCATACCCACAAGTGTAACCACGCCTACAAGTGTAACCACACCTCTCAAACACTTCCACACCCACAAGTATAACCACGTCTCTCAAACACTGTCACACCCACAAGTATAGCCACACCCACAAGTGCAACCACGCCTCTCAAACACTGCCACACCCACAAGTGTAGCCACACCCACAAGTGTAGCCACGCCTCTCAGATCAGGAGACAAAAGATCGAGAAGGATAAAATCAATAGATCGTCGAGTCGTGAAAACCACTGAGAGAGAAAAGTGGAGAGCTTTGCTTAATCTCTTGGAATAGGCGGAGAGAGAGAGAGAGAGAGAGCGGGAGAGAGAGAGAGAGACGGAGTAAGAGGAAGAGATGCAGAGAGACAGAGCAAGTGAGTGAGAGAGAATGATGAATATTGTGAATGAAGTGGGAGAGAGAATACTATGGAGACGCAATGACAAACTGTTTCCCATTATCAACACTATGCCTGTACCAAAATCAAAGCTCAAATCCTGGGCACGCCCGTCACTGAAATCGCTTTCGGGCGAGGAACTAGACGTTGTCATTAGCTCTACCATCTTTTTGATTGTTTTAGGCATCTACAGAGAGTTTGACAAAGGGTGCTTTGTAAAGAAGTTTTTGTTGGCTAATTGCTTTAGAAATTAGCTAATTAAAATTTAATATAGAAATTATCACAGCAACGCGCTGGAATATGGTAATATTGCTCTTTGCTGTGTGTTATTGTTGCATTGGCGTTCCTACATAGCGGAGTCTTTCCAATGATGGGGACTTAATTCCGCTTAAAGGCAGTCGGAAGCCTGGACCCACTGAAGCACTGGAACAGCATCCTGTGCAGGAGTTGACGGATCAGTGAATCCTGTATCCAGACTGAGAGAGTCCGTGAAGTGAAACCTTACATAATGTACAAGTGTTGTAAAGCGTCGTACTGTTGCTCTGATATACAGGTCGTACAAGTGTTGTAAAGCGTCGTACTGTTGCTCTGATATACAGGTTGTAGAACTGTAGTAAAGCATCGTACTGTTGCTCTGATATACAGGTCGTATAAGTGTTGTAAAGCGTCGTACTGTTACTCTAATAGAGACAACGTACAAGAGTTGTAAAGCGTCGTACAGTTACTCGATATAGTGGTCGTACAAGTGTTGTAACTCGTCGTACTGTTGCTCTGCTATAGAGATAGTACAAGTGTCGTAATGGGTCGTACTATTGCTCTGATATAGAGGTCGTAAAACTGTTGTAAAGCGTCGTACTGTTGCTCTGATATAGAGGTCGTACAAGTGTTGTTTTTATCCATTAGTCTATTATATTTTAACTGTTTCATTGGTACTAGGCTACTATATACTTAATATGTAATTATTTATTATCTTATCGAGAGTTAGGTGAGAGTTAGGTAAGAGTTAGGCAAAAGCTAGGTGAGAGTTATGTGTGAGTTAGGTGAGAGTTAGGCGAGAGTTACGTGAGAGTTATGTGAGAGTTAGGTGAGAGTTAGGTGAGGGTTAGGTTAGAGTTAGGCTAGAGTTAGGTGAGAGTTAGGTGAGAGTTATGTGAGAGTTAGGCGAGAGTTACGTGAGAGTTAAGTGAGAGTTAGGTGAGAATTACGTGAGAGTTAGGTGAAAGTTAAGCGAGAGTTAGGCCAGAGTTAGACTAGAGTTAGGTGAGAGTTAGGCGAGAGTTAGGTAAGAGTTAGGATAGAGTTAGGCAAGAGTTAGGTGAGAGTTAGGCGAGAGTTAGGCGAGAGTTAGGTAAGAGTTGGACGGCTATAGTGGAAGAGTTTCGTGGCGCGTACAGCTTTAATTAGAAACAAGACGCGCTGAGCGGAAAGCTGTCAGTGAGTTTATTTCATAGAAGAGTAAGTATGCGCGAACTCAACACGTCTAAGCATTGGTACATATAACTAGCATGAAGTTTGTAGCATTGGATAGGTTCAGTGATGTTAGAGGTTCTAACAAAGCGATTGATAAACTTCTACATCAAAGTTATGAACAAACAAGTTATCCCACCCAGCCATTAACTAAACGTATACGTATTGTTGGAGCTCTAGTATATTGACACATTATACGTCTGGAACGACTTCCTTCGAGACCAAAATCTTTATTGAAAACGTTTAAAACTGCTTAGCTCAAATAGTCCTAAACTTATACGATGCTCACATTTGATAACTAAAATTTAAGCCGCATTTGAAGTGACTGGCAACATTTTACTATTTTAATGTACATAAAACCGGGAACTGGGTGAAATAATTTAAGAAAATGTAGTGAGATGACAATATCTGACCCTCAGTTAGCGGATCAAAGGGCTTTCAAAATACTATCTCAACTTGGTAGTTGTCATAGTAGATTTCAATTCTTCAGATGAAGCATTACGTTAGCGAAAGTCAGAGAGATCAAAATATTGAAGTCGATAAAGGGAGAGAGACCGATATGAATAGACAGAGTTAGAGACATATATATATATATATATTGAGAGAGAGAGTGATATATAGAGATACAGAGATTGAGAGAGGAGAGACGGGTTGATTGAGATATATTAATTTATGGCGAAATCGCGCATATTGTACATAATATAGAATTCTTATAATATATAAAATTATACATGTATACAAGAATTCACTAATGGATAAATTATGATTTATTAATTGCATGATGGATTGATTGATCAATTGATTTGCCTATATATTGACAGATTGATTTTCAGACTTGTAAGTTTATACTGCTGAGACTGCAGTGATGTAAATACTTTGTAGTTTCATTTGTAATTTAAATTGAGACTCTGGATAAGTTATCTGATGACATGGTAAGGTGTTGTTGAGTGGTCACCTACTTAGACATTAACAACTAGATAGATAGATAGAGAGAGAGAGAGAGAGAGAGAGAGAGAGAGAGAAAGGGTGAGAGAGAGAGAGATGAGTAGTAAGATATCACGTGAGAGTTGTTGACATTACGTGATTAGGTGAACTGGAGGTATGAGGAAATGGATAAGATCTTGTGTGGAACAATGTCTGGCTGGTTGCAGTCTTCATAGCCTATCACAAAGCATCAGCAGCATCAAGGTTGAATTGATTTATTGATTTATATTTAATAATAACTACTAATTATCATATTTGCTACAAAATCTCGTAGACACAAATTATGCATGATTAAAGGATAAGCCTTTATGGATTAGTGGATAGATAGATTAGTGGATACATGCATTAATGGAAACATGGATTAATGGAAGCTAGAGTCAATAGAAATTTGGGTTAATGGAAGAAAGGATTTCTCTCGGTAAGTCAGTGGTTAGAATAGCGTTAGAATTAAGTAAAGTTAGGGTACGGTTCACATAGGGGTTAAGATTGCCTTTCTCTCCTGTACACTGACTATTGGCAAGTCCATTGTACATAACGCCTCCACTCTTTTCTGCCTTCCATTTCCGTCTTCATGTCCACTTATGAGTAGTGGCGTGAACACCGAGTCTCTATAATTCACTCTATAAAACTGTAAGTGTTGTCTCATATAATATATACTTTATCACTATTCTAGTTTTATTTTAATTTAATTATCACAAATCGAATCATAGATGAAAAAAACGTTCTTACCAAAAATAAGAAACGTTAAAAACGCGTTTTTTCCCAAGAAATAAAAAACGTTGAGAAAAACGTTAGTAGCGTACACGTATGCTTGCATATATATTACCATGCCTTCATTCCGTAACACTAAACAATTTATTACAATTAGACTTGATCTAAAGTTCTGAAGTTCTAAAATATGTCCATAGAATGTCTTAATAGCGTAGGGGTAACGTCATGAAGTTTTAAATGACAGATCTTCAGGTGAATTGAACCCTCGTGGGTTCGAATCCCAGCCGCGCTGATCTGAGAGTAACATCTCGGAGATTCACTGGACTGGTTACACGGAAAATGGAATAAATTGCCTAACGGTTTAAACATGTGGTATTAAAAAGTGATAGATATCAACATAGTTGATCATTTCACTATAATGCGTGTTTTACTTTACTTTTTAGACTCTATAGAAATATAAACAAATACTTTCAGGTCACATACAGCCACATAAAATGTTCTTACAATTTCCTGTTTTGGCTCACAGTTGAAATAATTAGAGGTGAGATCACAGTGTTTATCCTAATTTCTACGTTTGACGTTTACGGTTAGCGTTTTTTACGTTTTTTATTTTATAAAAAACGCAAAAATCGCGTTAACAGTATCTGATATAAAAAACGTAAAAAAAAGTTTTTTTCATCTATAAGTCGAATGATGGTTAGATGGAAGATGAGCATTTAACCTCTAAATCCACTATGAGTTCACTACACAGAGTTAATTATATCATCATATACAACAAAACAAACTACACATGGTTAGCTCTATTATCAGATGCAACAGAACTCACTGCGCAGGGTTAATTCTATCATCATACACAACAGCACTATGGTTGAGGCGATAAAGAGCAGAATGGCGCGTCCAGTCAAAGCGATGTTTCCTTTGAAAATATCAAAGTCGTCCCTTGTGACTCGAGGCCGCCAGAGCTCGAGAGTGAGGTGGGGACAGATATCGATCTCTATACCCGATGAAAGTTCAAATCCATTCCATAGATTCTACTGTCTCTCTATATGAATGGCTTTAGTTATTCATGAAAATGTAGAGGCCCATTTAGGAAGGAAGACATCAGGAAACTAGACATTGGAAAGGTTTATATGGAGAAGAATGGAAAGGATTAGCTTGACTCAAAAGGTTACAAATGAGGAAGTTCTGGAGAGAGTTGGTAAATTTAGAGAGTTGATAAAATTACTGCAATATTAGGAAGAAGAGTTGGATAGGACACATTCTAAGGGGTGAAAGTCTATTAAAAGAGGTTATAGAAGGTAGAATGGAAGGAAATTGAGACAGAGTCAGACCGAGATTAGGTATGTTAGGTGATTTAAAGACCCACTCATATGTGGACAAGGGACATGAAGAAGAAAGCGGAAAATAAAGAAGAGTGGAAGCGTTATATGCCATGGACCTGCCAGTATGTTGTGCTCTAATAAGAGAGATAGAGTATATTAATTGTACTTATATATAAATATATAAATAAATAAATATATAAATAAATAAATATGTACATGTATATATATATATATATACATTATATAAATATATGTTATACATACTATAAATAAATAATAATAATAAATAAAGGTTTAACGCCCGTTTCCTTATCCAGGGATGATGTCAGGGACGTCCCCAACAGCACACATCACTATACATACATACATTGATGTATGTACACATGATGTGTGTACACATGATGTGTGTACACATGATGTGTGTACACATGATGTGCAGCAGATAGGGTGGGAGGTGGGTGAAGGTCGACAGGGGGGAGATGATGACGAGGGACATCTGATGTACAGGGAGGGTGACGTCATTCTCAACAGATGTACGTCTATCTGTCTGTCTGCTTGTCTGTCTGCTTGTCTCTCTATTTATCAGTCAGTCAGTCAGTCAGTCAGTCAGACAGACAGTCAGTCAGTCGATCAGTCAGTCAGTCAGTCGCTAGGTCGGTCGGTCAGTGAGTGAGTGAGTGAGTGAGTGAGTGAGTGAGTGAGTGAGTGAGTGAGTGAGTGAGTGAGTGAGTGAGTGAGTGAGTGAGTGAGTGAGTGAGTGAGTGAGTGAGTGAGTGAGTGAGTGAGTGAGTGAGTGAGTGAGTGATGAGTGAGTGAGTGAGTGAGTGAGTGAGTGAGTGAGTGAGTGAGTGAGTGAGTGAGTGAGTGAGTGAGTGAGTGAGTGAGTGAGTGAGTGAGTGAGTGAGTGAGTGCGTGAGTGAGTGAGTGAGTGAGTGAGTGAGTGAGTGAGTGAGTGAGTGAGTGAGTGAGTGAGTGAGTGAGTGAGTGAGTGAGTGAGTGAGTGAGTGAGTGAGTGAGAGTGATGAGTGAGTGAGTGAGTGAGTGAGTGAGTGAGTGAGTGAGTGAGTGAGTGAGTGAGTGAGTGAGTGAGTGAGTGAGTGAGTGAGTGAGTGAGTGAGTGAGTGAGTGAGTGAGTGAGTGAGTGAGTGAGTGAGTGAGTGAGTGAGTGAGTGAGTGAGTGAGTGAGTGAGTGAGTGAGTGAGTGAGTGAGTGAGTGAGTGAGTGAGTGAGTGAGTGAGTGAGTGAGTGAGTGAGTGAGTGAGTGAGTGAGTGAGTGAGTGAGTGAGTGAGTGAGTGAGTGAGTGAGTGAGTGAGTGAGTGAGTGAGTGAGTGAGTGAGTGAGTGTACGTCTATCAGTCAGTCAGTCAGTCAGTCAGTGGGAAGGTTGGTCGGTCTCCATCTCTCTCTGTTTCTCTGTCAGTCTGATGAACCTCCACATGTCTCTCTCTCCTCTCTCCTTTCTCCTTCTCTCTCTCTCTCTCTCTCTCTCTCTCTTTCTATCACTCTCTCTCTCTCACTCTCTCTCTACAGCACAAACGATGCTTCTCTTCTTTTCTCTGCGTGACGTCACTTTGTGGACACAAGATCAGCCTCTTTTACCTTCAAACGATGCTCATTTACAAACGATGCTTAATTAATGTTACTAATGATCACCGTGTTAATGCTCTCTGCCTGTCTTTCATGTTGTCTGTCATGTTGTTTGGCATGTTGTCTGTCTTGTGTCGGTCATACTGTCTGTAATGTGTCTGTCATGTTTTCTATCACTTTGTCTCTTATGTTGTCGGTCATGTTGTCTTCCAGTTTGTCTGTCATGCTGTATATCATGCTGTGTGTCATGCTGTGTGTCATGTGTCATGCTGTGTTTCTTGCTGTATGTCATGTTGTATGTTATGCTGTATGTCATGTTGTATGTCATGCTGTATGTCATGCTGTCATGCTGTATGTCATGCTGTCATGCTGTCATGCTGTCATGCTGTATGTCATGCTGTCATGCTGTATGTCATGTTGCCTGTCATGCTATATGTCATGCTGTCTGTCATGCTGTCATGCTGTATGTCAAACTGTCATGCTGTATGTCATGTTACAGACGAGATTCACGGTACACTGGGAGAGGGAACGTTTGCTAAGGTTGTGCTGTGCACTGACAGACAAGAGTGAGTGATTGTTATGTGCTTGTAATACTTTCTTGTCACTCTATTGCAGTAATTAGAGTTGTGTGCTTGTAATTCGTACATGTCACTTTATTACAGTAATTTAAGTGCTTATAATTTAAGTACTTGCATGTCACTTTATTACAGTAAGAGTTGATGCAATACCGCACGTGTTCTATGTGTAAAGTAGACCTATTAACAATTGCAGCACATCTTTCTATAGACTCTAGGCATACAATGTATACTGTATTATACTGTACTAGATGTACATGCACATTTCTGGAGACACAAGGTTTAATCGAGCTTGTCTATTGATAGACGTAGACGTAGAAAGCAGAGTTTGCTGACTTTATTTATGACGTAGAATTTATGAATCTATATCAAAGTAAAGTGATTTAAAAACTACTCTCAATAGAAACGTAGCTCTGAGTGATTCTCAGGCTCAATGCATATAGTTGGAGTGTAGGTGTTTAATGTAGCACAATGTTTAAATGGAGCATATATGTAGATCTTAGTTAACGACGTTCTTATTCTTTCTCATGTGGGACAGACGATAATTTCAAGGTGCTCGGTGCTGTCCTGAACGACGCTAGAGCTTGTTGTTGTTGTTGTTGTAGTAACAGCGAGGTGGCGCTGAAGATCATTCGTGGAGTGGATAAGTATAGGGAGGCGGCGAGGATGGAAGTGAAGGTCCTCGAGACACTGGCTGAGCGAGATAGTAGCCGTGAGAGGTACGATCAATCAATCAATCAATCAATAAATCAATTAAACGATCAATCGAACGATCAATGAATCAATCAATTAAACTATTGATTAACAGGTCAGTAGATTTAATTTCTTCATTCGTTTGAGCTTCAAACGATGTAGAGATATACAGTGTCGTGCTTTTAAATTATTGTAACCATAATTTGATAGATACATGTACAGTACATGTGTTCTTCAATCACTCTCCTTTATTTCTGATAAATATAGCGTTTTTTACTATATTTTAGTTTTTCTCAATATATTTTGTAGTAATTTAAACTGTTCTTTTTGTTGTATTGCATTAGGTTGTTTTACTGTATTGTATCGTACAAGTATTGTTTTGCAATACATTGCTTAACACCGAATGGTATTGTATTGTATTGTATTGCATTTTATTGTATTGTATTTTATTCGACTCCTGCAGTCTCTGTGTGCGCATGCAGCGCTGGTTTGAGTACAGGGGCCATGTTTGCATTGTGTTCGACTTGCTTGGACTCAGTGTGTTCGATCTCTTGGTATCAATCAATCAATAAATAAATCAATCAATCAATCAATCAAGCAGTCAGTCAGTCAATTAATCAATCAACCAATCACTCAATCAATCAATCAATCAATCAATCAGTCACGTAAATCGATCAATCAATTAATCAATCAATTACGCAAATCAATTATTGGAATTAATCCATAGAAGATTTTATTAGTCTTTAAGTGTTTTAAACAAAGATTTGCTTTCATCATGTTATTGTTGTTGCAGTCATCTATATTAGTGGAGTTATTAACGGAAAGACTATTCGATAAATTACTTTACGAGAAAATAAGTCAATAGAATATTAGCTAAAACATGTATAGAGTACTAGACAATGGATTAATAGCTAAAAGAGTATTGGCTAATATTCTATTAATTAATATTAGCTAATATTTTATTAGCTAATAGAGTATAATCCAATAGAATATTAGATGAGGAAAATTAGCCAATAGAATACTGTGATGAAAACGAATGGGAGTGGATCTTTGTTCTCTGTCAGTATGAAATGAGAAGTTTCTCTGTTGCTATGGTAACAAGGGGCTGGCTGATAGAGGGGGGAGGGGAGGGGTTCAACAGGGGGAGGGGTCTAAGCGGAACAGATGATGGAGGTGGAAGTGGAAATTGTTCCACAGGGATTGCTCCCATGCTGCTGTTTATTGGGTTTCATGAAGTGACTTCGTATTTACTCTGAGCGAAACTTAAAAGACTCATAAGGTCATGGTCAGGGTTCGGTGGAGAATTTAAATTTTAGAGTGCTTCAAGTAACAGAAGCTGGTAAAGCTAAGGTTAATTTTTGCTTCCTCACTCGAAAGCGATGTCAGTGACGGGCGAGCACAGGATTTGAACCCCGCACCATCTGATCCACAGTCGAGTATCTTACCGACTTCGCCACTGGCTCCAGATGCTATAAGACTCAACTCAACCCGGCTCAAACTCCGTGAGGCAATCTGAGATAAATACGTCAGTAGGTCAAAGAAGAACATTTAATGATTCTCTTACTTAGCAATTCAATTATCAAGTGATGCCTTGCTGAGTGCTTACGACGGTGACGTTGATGGATGAAAGGCTACGATATGTGATTAATTGAACATTGGGCGTTGTCTTGGATGGCTATGCTATGTGACTACATTATAGAGAGGTACTTGGTGTTGTCATGGATGGCTATGCTATGTGTTATAGAGAGGTACTGGGTGTTGTCATGGATGGCTATGATGTCTTATAGAGAGGTACTGGGTGTTGTCATGGATGGCTATGCTATGTGTTATAGAGAGGTACTGGGTGTTATAATGGATGACTATGTTGCTATGTTACAGAGAGTTAACGGCTATCAGCCCTATACATTGGAGGAGACACGTCACATCGCCTATCAACTCTGTACAGCTGTCAAGTGTACGTGACTAGATCCTCATGATTTAACGTCCTGCACCTCTCCCACAGATGTTGATAGCTCTAGTGTGGCAATTACGTGCTCTCCCTGTGGGCACAGGCATTATTAGGCTCGTCTCGTCACTGATGATGTACTGAGACATCTGAGTGATAGGGTGGTATAGAGAGCGTTGTGTTTTTAGAGCACACAATACAACAACAACAACAACCGTGCTACCGTCATTAATGTCAATATCGAGCATTAGGTTGGTATACACAGAGAGATGTCTATTTCTGGTATACAGAAAGCTACATTGTTCAATAGTCTAGCAATACATGGTGTAAATCCTTGTCTTCTCTTCTAGCGTCGTGTAGTCTTACAGGACGCCTGTGCTCAGGCCGCGCACTCTAATGTTCCTCCTGGGATTCATACGGACTGGGGTCCAGGGAGGGGACTAAGTGATGTGGGGGTGACTAATATATGTACTGGATCTATGCGGGGGGGACAATGGAGGGATTAGAGATACAGTAGGGTGGATAGCTAATGTGCGTCCAGGGATTGAAACAGTCGAGGGGAGGGGAGGGGTTAGGTATGAGAGCATATAGGTATAGGCCCTATAAGAAGAAGATACACCACAGCCAATAAAATGAAGGAGAATCTTCACTCACTTCCGGTTCGATGATATCTCACTGAAAATATATTAAAAGCACTGGTAAATGAGAGCGCCAAAATTTCTACTATCAGCTGAATTATTTATTTGCTGTCAGATGAAATTCATGACCCATTTCGACTCCATTTCTGTATGATAGAAAGAATATATTTATAGCTGAACAGAGATATATCAATAAAATCTTATGAATATTTAGCATTGGAATTTTTTGCTACCCGGCAGTAGGTAGTTCAGAAGAATAATAGGCCTTGTATATTATATTTACCAATGATCATTAGGCTACATAAGCTTCCAATGACAAACTATGCGTAATGGTGAAAATTTGTGTTAATATCACTAATTTAAGTTTAATGAGGTATTAATAGTTTCATCAAAATTTAATGTAAACAGAAACGTTTATTTGTTACCATGGCACTATGTTTCGGTTCTTGTTACTGAAACTTCTAGTTCTCTCTAATAATTTGTTGTATGAGAGAGGTAACTGAGGCGTGACTGATAAAGCATGACCCGCAGAATTTGACCCACTGCTGACTACAGCGGCAGATATTGGCGAGTAGAGAAAAACAGAAGATGAAGCTTCCAATATTTATAGGTCCACTCATTAGTGTAAACAGGCGTAGTGGTCTTTTTATTCCCTGAAAGGATTCGTTGAAACTCTTCATAAAATCGATTAAGAAATTTAGTGCGTAGGCTAAAATGTTCTTACTCTGATCAAACCCATCCAAACCTACACGTAAGGTAATGTCAAACAACTCATTTATATTAGCATAACATAATGTTGATGTTCATCAGGTTGATCATGTAACAATACAACCCGTGACCATTTCTGCACCGCATCGGCTGTTTTGTAGACCTACTGACCTTATTACAACTTGTACATGGAAAGATGGGACAGCATTACGCTGCACTCAATGCACTTATTTGCACTCGTGTATTAATTGCATGACAATTGACTCAGTTGAATGCAGTTATTGATTGATTGATTGAATACAGTTCTTCATGACAACTCTCTCACTCACACAGACCTCAAACCTGAGAACATTCTCTTTGTTAGCTCTGACACGCAGCTTGTCTCTACCTCCAACAAGAAGAATGGAAGAAAGGTATCGAGTCTTCTCTATAACACACCCATACACAGGTCTATTCGTATCCCGATCCTGGTTAAACTGGGATTCTAGGGAAGATGATGATGATAGTAATAATAAAATTAACGTAATGTAGTGTAGCCAATGTACGATGTACAATTGTACATGTAAATATAACATTTATCAATATAGTGCCCCCACATACAGTGTATATCTCTATAGTGCACAATGATGGATATGAATTAATTACTGTTATAAGATCTCATTAAAGCAAAATTTGTTCTGCTTGTTCCTGCTGTGTATTCTATTTGCTGTACTGCACAGCGAAGAAACCAAGGAAGATCATGAAAAAGCACTTGGGAGATAAAAATGAGATATATTGATTTATTGATTCATTGATTGACTTCAAAATGTCTTCATTTATGGGATAATTAATGGATGCTTAAAAAGCTTGTAAAGCAAATGTTAGCGTCAGTTTCCTCACTCGAAAGCGATGCCAGTGACGGGCGTGACTGTCTGATTTATTATTGACTGATTGGTTACAGAAGACGGAGTTAAGACGAATGCGGAGCACAGAGATTAGACTGATAGACTTCGGCTCAGCGACATTCGATCACGAGCATCACAGTACAACAGTGTCCACGAGACATTACCGAGCCCCCGAGGTCATCCTAGGTACGTCTAGTGCACGGAGGTCATTCTAGGTACGTCTAGTGCACTGAGGTCATTCTAGGTACGTCTAGTACACTGAGGTCATCCTAAGTACATCTAGTACACTGAGGTCATCCTAGGTATGTCTAGTGCACTGAGGTCATTCTAGGTACGTCTAGTGCACTGAGGTCATCCTAGGTAAGTCCAGTGCACTGAGGTCATTCAAGGTATTTCCAGTAACTCGTTGCTGATAAACAAAGATGGCCGATGTCTTAGGATCAAGCATGTTTGATTATCAGACCAATGGCTAATCGTTTCACTGTTAATTTACTTCTACTGTCTGTCCTATGCGGGTTTATGACAGGTTTGATAGAACGTCTGATGATGTCCCATGATGTGGAAGCGTTGAGTTAACTTTCATTGATTGATTTATTGATTGATTGATTGATTGATTGATTGATAATTTTAGAAGTTGGCTGGTCGCACCCGTGTGATGTGTGGAGTATTGGTTGCATTATATTCGAGCTTTTCTCTGGAGGAACTTTATTCCAGGTTGAGGTCACTTCGCATCTATTGAATTATTCCAGGTGAGGACTATATCAGCTATCTATCAGCTAGTAGGACCTGTCTTACAAGTTGGGTCACAGCGTAGCTCTGCGGTGCTACACGGTTCTCGTGGATATCTAACGACCTTTAGTAAATGAGAGCGTTTAGTCAATGATGCAGTATGAATTATAGAAATTACGCACTTTCATATATTTGATTATCACTACTGATTTTATCACTGCTGATGTTATCACTACTGATGTTATCACTACTGATGTTATCACTACTGATGTTATCACTACTGATGTTATCACTACTGATGTTATCACTACTGATGTTATCACTACTGATGTTATCACTGCTGATACTATCACTGCTGATGTTATCACTACTGATGTTATCACTACTGATGTTATCACTGCTGATACTATCACTGCTGATGTTATCACTACTGATGTTATCACTACTGATGTTATCACTACTGATGTTATCACTACCGATGTTATCACTACTGATGTTATCACTGCTGATGTTATCACTGCTGATACTATCACTGCTGATGTTATCACTACTGATTTTATCACTACTGATGTTATCACTGCTGATGTTATCACTACTGATGTTATCACTGCTGATACTATCACTGCTGATGTTATCACTACTGATGTTATCACTGCTGATGTTATCACTACTGATGTTATCGCTACTGATGTTGTCACTACTGATGCTATCACTACTGATGTTGTGTGATAGACTCATGACAACAGAGAGCACCTTGCGATGATGGAGAGAGTTCTCGGTGCAGTGCCTTATAGCCTTATGAAACTAGCCAAGTAGGTCAATCAATCAATCAATCAGTCAATCAATAAATCAATCTAATAGTCAATCTATCGCTTCGTCAATCAGTAATCGATCCTGTCAGTCAGAGAGATGAACAGTCAGTCAGTCAATCATTCTATCAATCAATCAATCAATCATTTTTCACACATAGAAAACACATATTCATATGTGCGCCACTATTGTTGTGTAGCTAGTGAAGTTTGTCAAATATTCTGTGTCCAGGCCTCATCATGTCCAAGCCTCATCATGTCCAGTCCTCATCATGTCCAGGCCTCATCATGTCCAGGCCTCATCATGTTGTACAGTGTCCACATGTCATACACCACTGTTAACAATCATCCTCCTCATCATCATCTAACCCTTAATGCCAGTCCAAACATGGTTGGGATAGAAATAGAACTTCTCCAATTCTCTGTCCCATATCATATCATCAGTCAGTCCCATATTTTTCCATTCGTTTTGGGACATTTTGTTGCAATTTCTGGAGCCTAGGCGCTCACCAGCCGAATACCCTTTCTAACGTTTGTTTGAATCTTAGTGCCTCCTACGTCACGTGCAGTCACCGGTGTGTATTTTTCAAATAACCCGGACTTAACACTTTTAACCAATGATAAATGATGATATAAAATAACTCTACATAGAACCCATGTATGACGTGCCACTCATGTAATAAGGTGTTATGATGACGGCGTGTGAAGGAAAGCTGATGAGCTGTTCTGGCATGGTAGAGTAGACTGGAGCTGTAGTGAGCTACAAGAGAGACTTCTGAACGAGGACTATCATCCTCTTCACGTGAGGCTCTATCTACCAGTGTGTGATCAACCCACATGTCTCCCTCATTTACACTTCATACCTGTTGTTGTTGTTGCCTCACTAACTCATGTAGTTGATAACCTGACGTTCACCTAGTTCATTAATCTCAGACAACTAAATGAATAGCATTCTGAACTATTTCATCACATAGAACAGCACTAAAAGCTCCCTCTTTTGTCTCATTCTCGGCTGATTAATGTATTGTTAAGGGTTTAATATCTGACTGATTCGTGTCAGCAATACACAGTATAAAACTGGTTTGACTCATGAAATCTTTGACGAGTGATTTCCTTTGTTCTCATTTCGTTCCGAAACTAAACGAGTTAGAAAATTTTGATTTTAACGATTGTTAGCTGACAGTGTGACTGATTGATCGAAAGTTTAATTTGCTAATCATTTGTCTGATTGATTGATAGTTTAACGGATTAATCATTTGTCTGATTAATTGATTATAACTGGTTTGACTGGAATCAGAAGAAGCCGATATGTTAGCAATGAGAGAATAGACTGGAATGAAAACAGCCTAGCTGCTAAGTACGTCAGAGATAACTGTCAGCCCTTGCCTGTGAGTGAATACCCTTTATCTGTCTATCGCACCCATCAACCATGTTGAAGAGTAGTCACACATTTCTTAGTTCTCTAGATTATAGTCACTCATCTCTTAGTTCTCTGGGTTACACTAACTAATACGAGTGTTCGTGTTAACAGCAGTTCTACTGGTGTCTCGATTACTTACTTGTTCTTGTTGTTGTTGATTCGTTCTCCTCTGCATGGTTCTGTGAGACTGACCTCGTGTCAAGCGATGCTTTGCCTGGTAGCGTCTGAGTGAATTGCTAGTCATTGTCTTACATCAGAGTTATAGCATAATACAACAACAATTAGAGTGCTACAGTCATCAATGACAACATCGAGCACCTTTGATACACTATTAAATAATTATATAAAACACTTTCATCATGTCAATTGTTTATACTCTCTCTGTCTCTCTCTCTTTCTCTCTCTCTCTCTCTCTCTCTCTCTCTCTCTCTCTCTCTCTCTCTGTTAGATTTGCTCCAGTTGTCTCTGCGCTATCACGACTGAATGATCTCACTCAAATTCACTCTCTGATCCAAGGTGTCCTAAACAACCCGGCGACGACTAAATAATCAACAACAGGATCGGTTAGGATTCCAAGAGCGGATAAGTCGCTGCAAGGTTCAAAGGACAATTAGATATAAATTACACATCGCTGAAATTCATTCTACTTCTGTTCAGACGACCTGTTGGCTAAAATAATGTTATGCAGTTAGAGGCAGAGATTCAACTAGCTCTAAATGACGTCGTCCGCAATAACATTGAGAAATTTTAATAAAATATAAAATATGAATATTAACTAGTAATAAGACAATTTTTGAGATGCTAAGCAATAACCCAAAACATCGTTAATTCGCTTCTAATTGTGGTGTTTAATGCAGTACATACCGTACATTCTTCATATTCTACAAAAGATATGTTTAAATGTCGATATCTGAAACTTCATTGAATACATCTTATGCATTATATTCCTCAGCCCTACAGTATAAAAAGCATCGGCTAGAAATCTGTTTGAAATTATTCCTATGAACGTAATTAATCTATTTGAAATAATTTCTATGAACGTAATTAAGCAAACAAATAGATAAATAAATACAAAGTGAAATCTTTTATGTTCCTTTTCTAATCCTGTTGTGATTGCCTGAACATTAAATAACTAAATCAAACAAACCAGAGAGATGATTGATTGATTGACAGATTGTTGTGTTGCAGCGATACTTTCAGCACGACAACGAGAACGAGCGGTTGTTGTGTGATTTAATCAGTCGAATGCTTGAGTACAATCCCTCTCAGAGGATAACACTGTCTCAAGCTCTTCAGCATCCCTTCTTCGCTTCTCTACGTACAGGCTCACAACAACAACAACAGTCTCTAAATATAAAATTACAACCTTCAGGGATTCTGCAACAACAGCAACAACAACAACAGCAAGAACAGCAGCAGCAGCAACATCAACAACAACAACAGTTGTGTGGGCAGGTGTTGGTAAAGCAGGATGCAGTGATCGAGTCCAATGATCAATCAAACTGTTTAGCGTCTGATGAAGTGACTCCATCTGATCCCATTGATCAGGTACAGAATGAACAGTCTCAGCAATAGCAATCTTTGCCTTGGAGTTAACAGCTTAATGACCAATACTCCATTTTCATTTTATTTCAAATCAAATGTATAGGAATATTTGCACTGCATCGAAATACTGTAGTTGAGTTCAAACGTGACTACTGCCGACGTATCTAATGCATACAAAAAATCTCGGATGTAACAATATCGCGTGTACGTGGTATGATACGGTATGATACTCGAGTATCGACACGGAAAGACTTTCATTTATTCCGTTAAACGTTCTCATTAGTCAGACCTATTGTGTAGTGCTGTCCAGTAGGAAATTATGCCTTAATATGAGCGGTCAGGAAAAAGGTTGATAACCACTAGATTAACTGTAGAGGTGTAGATAATCAGGTAGAAAGGCTGATGACCTCTAGACTAACTGTAGAGGTGTAGATAATCAGGTAGAAAGGTTGATGACCACTGGACTAACAGTAGAGGTGTAGATAATCAGGTAGAAAGGTTGATAACCACTAAATTAACTGTAGAGGTGTAGATAATCAGGTAGAAAGGTTGATGACCACTAGACTAACTGTAGAGGTGTAGATAATCAGGTAGAAAGGTTGATGACCACTGGACTAACTGTATAGGAGTAGATAATCAGCTAGAAACGTTGATAACGCTAGACTAACTGTAGAGGTGTAGATAATCAGGTAGAAAGGTTGATGACCACTGGACTAACTGTATAGGAGTAGATAATCAGCTAGAAACGTTGATAACGCTAGACTAACTGTAGAGGTGTAGATAATCAGGTAGAAAGGTTGATGACCACTGGACTAACTGTATAGGAGTAGATAATCAGCTAGAAACGTTGATAACGCTAGACTAACTGTAGAGGTGTAGATAATCAGGTAGAAAGGTTGATGACCACTGGACTAACTGTATAGGAGTAGATAATCAGCTAGAAACGTTGATAACGCTAGACTAACTGTAGAGGTGTAGATAATCAGGTAGAAAGGTTGATAACCACTAAACTAACTGTAGAGGTATCAGATAGAAAGGTGGATGATTTCTAGGATAAGTGTAGAGACTGATAGAAGCTGGGATTTCAATACATTTCATAGCATAAGAGAACCACAGATGCTGTGAAGTTCTTTCTTACATTGATTTGATGGTTCATGGGAATATAATGACATTGACACTGAATAATATAATGCAAAATGATTGAGACGCTCTAATTGTTCTTCATAAAACCACTTGAAATATGATAATTATACAAAGTTTATTTCTAGAATTGTTATGTCTCGTACTCTTCGATGTTCATATAATTGTTAGTTCAAGATTCATGTTTACAACCTCTAAGGACCTGATAATTTCACCAGACACGGGTTCCCCGCGGGGACTTCTTCAGCTGAATACGGCCATGTTAACGACCGGGTATATATGGGTAACAGACTAGATAACTCAGAAGTTTATAATGGTCTTATTACACCGGCATTTTTGCAACGAATTTCTAGTAAATATACTGTTCATTAAGTTATTAGATCTGTTCGGTGTTGTGTCCGAGACACTGAAGAGTAGACCTACCATAATATGTACGCGTCCTAAAAAGTTACTAAGCAATAAGTGAGGAAAATAACTTGAAACCGTTTCAGAAGCCACATTTCTTCAAGTTATAGAATACGCAAGGTGTGGGTATCAGAGGTATAAGATCCATACCAACAGCAGAAAGGGCATTCAATTAGCGAGTGCCTAGGCTCCAGAAATTGCGACAAATTTCAACGACAGGAAAAACTTCAAAGGAAGGTCCATTCGTATCCCGACCCTAGTTAAACTGGGATTTAAGGGAAGATGATGATGATGATGTGGATTAGGCCTCTGCTTCATCGACATCATCATCATCATCTTGAGAAGGGATGAAATGTTAATCTATGGACTTCTCTTTTCAGAGACTAAAACGAGACGGTAGGTTTTAACGTGTACCTTTACCTGTAAATTAGCAGAACAGAAGTGATAGAGAGAGAGAGAGAGATAGAGAGACAGAGACAGAGAGATAGAGAGACAGAGACAGAGAGAGAGAGAGAGAGAAAGATAGAGAGAGAGAGAGAGCGAAAGTCTCTGGGATAATTCATCTTACATCTAAAAGTTATGCTTGATTGATTGATTGATTGATTGACTGATTGAATGACTGACTGACTGATTGATTGATTGATTGATTGACTGATTGAATGACTGACTGACTGATTGATTGATTGATTGATTGATTGACTGATTGAATGACTGAATGATTGGCATACTTTGATGTAACCACTCTATATAATCCACGGTGCTGTTCTAACAATGGACCCACTACAGCACCTCTCTGCTGATTAGTTCAGGTCAATAGAGTCGACTAGTTAGCTAACTCTCCTCATCTAATTGACCTCACACAGGCTTTCAAGTCAAATGACAATAGGTAATTGATATGAGAAGTGGGTTATGTTCAGAACCTACTATGTATGTGTACGATTTGTTTAATGTAACCCATCAATAAGCTGAAGCGAAACCCAATTCCAGTCCACCTGTAGTATGATTAGAGTTTAGAACCATGGCTCAGCATGTGCAACTTAAACGAAGTTAAGCAACGTCGGTCTCGCTTGGTACTTGGACGGGTTATCGCTTTGGAAGATCGAGTGCTGACAGCACAAGATGATAAAAACTCTAAGCTGTTGGAAGATTATTCTTAAAATTGTGCTAGAGGACAGGTTAACGTATGCTAAAGCATGTTCATTTACAGTACGAACATACATTCAGTGTTGTCGAGGACGATACGTTCAGTGTTGTCTAGGACGATACGCTCAGTGTTGTCGAGGACGATACGTTTAGTGTTGTCGAGGACGATACGTTCAGTGTTGTCGAGGAGATACGTTCTTATTTGTAACATTAGCTTCTTCTGTATGGAATGAGGAATGACGTAGAATTCTTTATGTGACTGACACAAAATGGCTGACGATTTCTCAACCTGCTCTGTGTGTGTCAACAACTATCAATTAATTCCTCAGTCGTTCCGCTGTCATTCTTTTAAACTAGTGATGATTGTTCATATAGAACCAAACTCTTAAAGAACTTGAGATAGAGAGAGAGAGATAGATAGATAGATAGATAGATAGATAGATAGAGAGAGAGAGAGAGAGAGAGAGAGAGAGAGAGAGAGAGCGAGAGAGAGCGAGACCTCTACAGTATGTGTTAATATACACAAACACAATATTGCTACCTCCGTATTGAAACAGAGCGCAGTATGTAATGTTTTATCTGCTAAACCAATTAATCCGCTGGCATAATTATCACAAGATTGAAGTGGGGGGGGGGTTAGTTTTAACGACGGTCTTGTGATTTTTGTATTAAAATTGATAGTAAAACTGATAAGTGTATCTGCAGAGCTATGCCCTATCTAACCGGAGGTCCGCAGTTATGGGGGTATTTGATGAAGCAGACGAGGATGAAGACGATGATGAGGTGTTATCCATTCCAATTGTTTATCAGAGTTTGTGCCACAAGATGTGAAAATTAATATCAGGGTCCACTCAACTCTTATCCTTGTTGTAAATGTCTCTATGGATATCTCAGTTCACCTTATACTCAGGAGCATCCGATACTCTCAACACTACACACACTGAAGAAGGCCTAGGCTGGACCTGTGCAACAACAACAACAACAACAACAACAATACGAGTAGAATGCTACTGTTGTCAACTGAACGAGGGTTGTTTTACACAAAATATTATATACATGTACTGTACATGTATAGTACACCTAGTACTTGTATAATATATCTAGTACATATAATATATCTAGTACGCAGATATCTATATGTATAGTGCACAGATATCTAGAACAAATATATCTAGTAAACACATATCTAGTATCCAGATATCTAGTACACAGATATCTAGTACCCATACATCTAGTACACAGATATCTAGTACCCATACATCTAGTACACAGATATCTGGTACCCAGATATCTAGTACACATATATCCAGTACAGAGATATCTAGTATACAGATATCTAGTATCCAGATATCTAGTACCCAGATATCTAGGACACATATATCTAGTACAAATATATCTAGTACAAAGATATCTAGTACAAATATATCTAGTACAAAGATATCTAGTATACAGATATCTAGTACCCAGATATCTAGTACACAGATATCCAGTACACAGATATCTAGTACACAGATATCTAGTACACATATATCTAATATAGTACAAAGCGCTATAAATTGTCTCTCATTTCCGTTCATCAAGCGCTCGCGTGTAGGCCTACAGCTGAATTTAAGTATCAAGTAACAACAACAACAACCACAACAACAACAACACACCAATCGTTTGTGCTCAGTGGATTAGTTTGTTTAGAGCCGGAGCGGCAGCAGAATAAATTCCTCTCAATTGACTTGTTGGTAGTTGTGTATAGATGAGCTGTTTTCTATTTATTAATACTATGAGGCTAACGACTCAACCGTGCTTGTAGAGAGCTTTCAGTGAGACTTATTAAACTTTTATACAAGACGGCTACAAGTATATGTTATACAGAGATATCAAATCGCTCTTTTAACCTAATTATGATTTAAATTAAGCTAAGCATAGCTTTTTTGCAAAACATTTAGATTAAGCTTTTAGACTAAACTTTTAGACTAAGCTTTTGAACTAAACTTTTAGACCAAGGTTATAGACCAAGCTTTTGGACTAATCTTTTTTACTATGCTTTTAGACTAAGCTTTTAGACCAAGCTTTTGGACTAATCTTTTTTACTATGCTTTTAGACTAAGCTTTTATACCAAGCTTTTGGACTAATCATTTTTACTATGCTTTTAGACTAAGCTTTTAGATTTATCTTATAAGTATCCTGTGCCCTAGCCAGGGTTTGGGGGCTCTCGTCTCTGGTGGTCATTGGATTGTCCCCTGAAATTTTATGATTTTATTTAGGCTACTACTTGTATTTAGCAATTGCGCACTATAACTCATAGTACGAACTACACACCTAGAGGACAGTTACAACAGGCTAGTAACTTACAGTGCAGAAAGTTCTATTTCATACAAAGAGTCTCTTATAACTCGTCTCTACAAAGAAAGGCTTTCTGTTACATTTTTTGTTATAAGACGAACATTTTTTAATTTCGCTGCATTTGCGTCAAGGTGGCATTAGGGATGGGGGCAAGGGCCCAGGCTCCCACCAAAAATACATGTAGATCCCCGGCAGCTCTTTAATTTAATTGTTCTCGAGATATTTAAATTTATTTGTTTGAGATTTTTTCTATGTCTGGTATCCTCCTCTGGCAGGGGGGGGGTGCTAGCTAGGGCACTGTAAGCAGCTACACCAGACAAGTCACAATACGTCTGAAAGTTCTAAAACTAATAGCTGAGTATTTATCTCATGCTGAAGTTGAAGCTAGATGTACGTCTTTCTTTTGAATTGCTACATGAAGTCAGTCGTATATTACTACTAAGCAAGTTTATCAGCTGAACTTTGAGTCAATGGAAACGTCTTCTAAAAATCTCTGGATCGGTTGTTGGGTATTAGGACTTGTCATAATCGTTCTGCAAATAGTCTCCATAATCCTCAGCTCTAAATGCAGTAGTCATTCCTCTGTAGAAGACCAACAAGCTTTAAACGCCTTGTCAGCAGCGCGTATATCTGATCTATACACAGCTAAACAGGTAGATCATTGTGATTCTGTATCTGATCTATACACAGCTAAACAGGTAGATCATTGTGATTCTGTATCTGATCTATACACAGCTAAACAGGTAGATCATTGTGATTCTGTAGTAACATCTAATGTGTCACGTATCTAAAGCTTATGGAACTCTCTTGAATTTATGGATCTCTCTGCCACAAGGTCTTCGATCTTGTTATTGGATTGGTCCTTTCCTTGGCAAGCTAAAAGCCCATCTCCTTCCGCCATAGGTCTAAATTTTAACACGCTTGCCTTGGATTTACTTGCACTGTTTTGATATCGCTTTATCTTGTGGTCTTTGTATACTCATTCGTCATCTTGTGGTGTTTTTGAAGTCCGTTTGTGTAGAGTCTGCAAGAGACATCCCTGACATTGCCTTATGGCAAGGAATCGGCGTAAAATTCTTACCGATTGATTGAGAGCTTGTTTTACAGTGTCATACAGCTCTTAGGTTGCCATACAGTGCCATACAGCTCATAGATTGTCATACTGTGTCATACAGCTCATAGGTTGTCATACAGTGTCATACAGCTAATAGGTTGTCATACTGTGTCATACAGCTCATAGGTTGTCATACAGTGTCATACAGCTAATAGGTTGTCATACTGTGTCATACAGCTCATAGGTTGTCATACTGTGTCATACAGCTCATAGGCTGTCATACTGTGTCATACAGGTTCAAGTGAAAAGAGATGATTTTGGACGACTATCAAGTGGAGCGAAGGTAGACAAGTGAGTTTCTCTCTTTCTCTTTACTTGTGTTGTTGAGACCTGAAGTCATGTGCTCCCCTCTCTCTTTATCTCTTTATCTCTCACTCTCGCTCTATCTCTCTCTCTCTACTTAGTAATTTCATCTGGCTGGAGCCAGTGGCGATATCGGTACGATATTCGAACGCGAATCAGTACAGTATGTGAGAGGTTCAAATCTTGGGCTCGCATGTCACTGACATCGCATCTAGTGAGGAAACTGGCGTAAATATTACCTTTAACATCTTTTATCCGTACGGAATTTCATTCTATATGAAGCTGTCCTAAGACTTCACTGATCTGCTCTAATGTTGAATGAGAGTAGGGTCAAATAGCTACATTGTCAGACTCCTCTCCATACCCCTCCCTTCCTTAGGAAGTTTGAGAAAGTTTTCCTAACTAATTAATAACTAATAAAGGGTTTAATTCAGTATTTCATCACCTGTCAGGTTCACGTTGACTAATGGTAACGGACTGAAGGTCGAGATCCTCACATACGGCGCTATCATCCAGTCTATCAGCTCACCTGATAGGAGAGGCAATGTCGAGGACGTGACGCTAGGCTTCGACTCTCTCAACGGTTAACTGTTCTAACTCTAATTACAAGTCTTAAAGTCTTATAGGTCTTCTCTTGTGTCTTACGTCTTACAACTTCTGTAAATGATGACATTAAGGCCAACATATATACATGTATATATGTATATATATATATATATATATATATGTATATATATACAGTATATATATTATATATATATATATATATATATATATATACATATATACCTGTATATATGTTGGCCTTAATGTTATCATTTACAGAAGTTACCTATATATATATATATATATATATATATATATATATATATATATATATATATATATATATATATATATATTATATATATATATATATATATATATATAGGAAACTTACCGCCACTAGTTACTTACTGCCACCGTAACCTTACTGTTACTAGTTACTTACTAGTTACTTACTGCCACCGGTCGAGTAACTTACCGACTTCGCCACAGGCTCCAGCCAGTGGCGAAGTCGGTAAGTTACTCGACCGCGGATCAGTAGGTGCGGGTTCAAATTCTGGGCTCGCCCGTCACTGACATCGCTTTCGAGTGAGGAAACTGATGTTAACTTTAGTTTTACCAGCTTTATATATATATACATGTATATATATATATATATATATATATATATATATATATACATGTATATATATATATACATATATTTACACGCATATATAGATGTATGCATAGCACGGGCACTAAGCTGTTGGTAATTGTGCACAGAGTACGTGCTCTACAACTCACCCTACTTCGGTTCTCTCGTGGGTCGAGTGGCTAATAGGATCTCTAACGCGAGCTTCCTACTGGACGGCGTCAACTACCACCTCATCGCAAACAATGGACCCAATCACCTGCACGGTGGTAAAGTGGGCTGGGATAAGGTATCCACGTGAGTGAATGAATGAATGAATGAATAAATGAATGAATGAATGAATGAATGATGTGACCTAGTCAATGAATGAATTAATTGTTAGGGTTTAATATTTACATATCAAAGGTTCTTTTATTTTCATTTTTATCTAATTTTGTAACTTTTTTTTCACTCGCCATAATTCATGGAAATTTAAGTGACAGAGTTGTCACTGAATTTATATTTCGAGGTTTTCTGCGCAGAGTTGTCTTAACAAAATAATCAAATATTCTTTATTTTCAATTTGCCTCTTCATTTTAATCTAAACTAAATGATTTTAAAAAGTTGTTCGCTAAGGTTACGGTGGATTTAACGTTTTGATAACGCGTGGTGTAGTGATTGATTGATTGATTGACCAGGTTGTATGGAAAGCAGTGGAGGTCACTGGAGGTGTGACACTGTGCCACACGAGTCCTCACATGGATGAGGGGTATCCAGGTCAGGTAGAGGTCAACGTGACCTATATCCTCACTGATGATGATCAGCTGATCATGAGGATCACAGCTGTCAATCAACAACATGCCACGCCCATTAATCCTACAAGCCACTCCTACTTCAATCTAGCGTCAGAGGTTAATAACTATAATCACTCTCTATCTCTTTAGTTGTCTATCTATCCCTCGATCTATCTTTTCTCTTACTTTCTGCCTCTCTCTCTCCCTCTCTCTCTCTCTTTCTGTCTATCCTTATTCTCTATCTACCTCTCTATCTATCTCACTATTTCTCACTTTGTATATCAATCTATTTCTCTATCTACCTATGAACAAATTTCTGGAATACTTCACTGAACGAATTGTTGAATCCTCCATCTACCTAACTACAAGCCAAAACGCTACCGGCTCAGCTTGATGTCACGTTGATATTCTGCATGTAGCTGTTGTTGTTGTTATTAGGGGCGCCATGTAGGTGATGTTGTTGTTGTTGTTAGGTTGTACATGCTGTTGTTGTTTGTTAGATTGTGCATGTTGTTGTTAATATGTTGTTGTTGTTGTTAGGGTGCGCCAGACCTGAGTGATCATGAAGTTATGATATTTGCTGACTACTATCTCCCTACACGTAGCGATAACCTTGTTACAGGTTTTCTCATCTCTTCTCTCGTACATCTCTTCTCTCATTCATCTCTTCTCTCATTCTTCTCTTCTCTCATTCATCTCTTCTCTCATACATATCTTCTCTCATCCATCTCTTCTCTCATCCATCTCTTCTCTCATCTCATCTCTTCTCTCAGCCATCTCTTCTCTCATACATCTCTTCTCTCATACATCTCTTCTCTCATACATCTCTTCTCTCATATATCTCTTCTCTCATACATCTCTTCTCTCATACATCTCTTCTCTCATACATCTCTTCTCTCGTACATCTCTTCTCTCGTTCATCTCTTCTCTCATTCATCTCTTCTCTCATACATATCTTCTCTCATGCATCTCTTCTCTCATACATTTCTTCCCTCATACGTCTCTTCTCTCATACATCTCTTCTTTCATACATCTCTTCTCTCATACATCTCTTCTCTCATACATCTCTTCTCTCATATATCTCTTCTCTCATACATCTCTTCTCTCATACATCTCTTCTCTCATACATCTCTTCTCTCATACATCTCTTCTCTCGTACATCTCTTCTCTCGTACATCTCTTCTCTCGTACATCTGTTCTCTCATACATCTCTTCTCTCATACATCTCCTCTCTCATCTGCCTCCAGATCAGAAATCCCAGACATCATCCTTGTATGAGGAAACGGACGGAAACCTTTATTATTATTTATTATACTACATGTATCTCACTATACGTAGAGATAACGTTGTAACAGCCTACAGGCTATATGTTACCTGTAGCTAAGTTACCTGTTAAATATAGCTAGGTTACCTGTTACCTGTAGCTAGGTTACCTGTTACCTGTAGCCATGTTACCTGTTTGCTAGGCGAGAGAGTTCGAGTGAAGGGCACGCCCTACGACCTCACATCGACCTCTGACCTGCAGGCAGCGATACAAGGGTTCATAAACAGATCTGACGTCACTCAGGGCTTCGACAACACGTTCTGTCTGAGAGGACCTGATGGCAAGAGATTGGCCGCCAGGTGGCTGTCTTCTGTAGTATATCTCCTGTAGTGTATCTCCTGTAGTGTATCTCCTTTAGTGCATCTCCTGTAGTGTATCTCCTGTAGTATATCTCCTGTAGTATATCTCCTGTAGCATATCTCCTGTAGTGTATCTCCTGTAGTATATCTCCTGTAGTGTATCTCCTGTAGTATATCTCCTGTAGTATATCTCCTGTAGTGTATCTCCTGTAGTATATCTCCTTTAGTGCATCTCCTGTAGTGTATCTCCTGTAGTATATCTCCTGTAGTATACCTCCTGTAGTATATCTCCTGTAGTATATCTCCTGTAGCATATCTCCTGTAGTATATCTCCTGTAGTATATCTCCTGTAGTATATCTCCTGTAGTATATCTCCTGTAGCATATCTCCTGTAGCATATCTCCTGTAGTATATCTCCTGTAGTATATCTCCTGTAGTATATCTCCTGTAGCATATCTCCTGTAGTATATCTCCTGTAGTATATCTCCTGTAGTATATCTCCTGTAGTATATCTCCTGTAGCATATCTCCTGTAGTATATCTCCTGTAGTATATCTCCTGTAGTATATCTCCTGTAGTATATCTCCTGTAGCATATCTCCTGTAGCATATCTCCTGTAGCATATCTCCTGTATATCTCCTGTAGTATATCTCCTGTAGTATATCTCCTGTAGTATATCTCCTGTAGTATATCTCCTGTAGTATATCTCCTGTATAGCATATCTCCTGTAGTATATCTCCTGGATCTCCTGTAGCATTATCTCCTGTGTGTAAGTTGAAGTTGAAGTCAAATGTATGTTAAGTAAAAATCATGTGTCTATATCACAACTTATATCTCACCAGTGGCGATGTCGGTAGGTAAGATACTCGACCGAGGATCAGTAATTGCGGGGTTCAAATCCTGGACACGCCCGTCACTGACATCACTTTCAAGTGAGGAAACTGACGTTAACTTTTGCATTACTAGCTTTATCGCTTCCATCGTAAATAAAGTGATGAAGTTATAAGAAATATGAAAAACAGTATTTAGCTATTACAGTTGTTTTCACTCACGCACTATTGATTAATTACACTGTAGAGATGACACATTTTCTAGCCATTAAGCTGGGCTTATAGCGCTGATGTCTGTAGTCAGAGCCTCGACTCAGTGATTTATTAAGATGTTCTATGTACGACAGAGTGAAGCATGTCGCTAGCGGTAGAGTACTGGAGGTGTCGACCAATCAGCCCGGGGTACAATTCTACACGAGTAACTCGCTAGAGATGAGTTCTCCTGGTAAGAGAGGCCACTTCTACAGAAAACACTCAGCTTTCTGTCTAGAGACTCAGAACTACCCTGACGCTATCAACCAGGTCATTTCTCTCTCTCTCTCTCTGTCTCTCTCTCGTTCTCTCACTCTCTAGCACGTCCTCTCTCTTAGTTCAGTGGATGTCAGGTGACGTCACTGACGGTAACTTAGTGGAGAACTAATCGAGCTTTCATGATGTATACTACTTCTCTACTGCGTCAATAAAGAAACTATATAGCTCAAAATATATTTCTTAAATTAATTAATTATTGTCTATGATTTTTCTAAAAGTTCTAACGAGAAGTAATAAAGTACATAATAACAATAAATTGCAAGTACAAATACAGTTGTAAATATATTAGTCTATGCGATGTTGTTAATTGTTTTTACCCGTGTTGTGTCCGCATAGTAAGGAATGCTAACCGGGGACTTCACGTTTCGCAAAGGGCGACAAAGCACAGTTATCAAACCTATGTCAGAAAGGGCATTCGGTTGGTGAGCGCCTAGGCTCTAGAAATTTCTACAAATTTTCTAAAATTAATGAATTTTTTCCGACCCTTGCTAAATTAAGACTCAAGGACTGTGATGCTGATTATGTGGTTGTTGTTGTTGATATTGTGAGTAGCCGACATTTCCAGACAGTGTGTTGAGAGAAGGGTCAACGTTTGATCACTGGACTTGGTTCAAGTTCTACACAGAATAGAGACGTCACGTGATCAGTGTCGACGTCACGTGATCAGTGTAGACGTTACGTGATCAGTGTAGACGTCACGTGATCAGTGTAGACGTCACGTGATCAGTGTAGACGCCACGTGATCAGTGTAGACGTCACGTGATCAGTGTAGACGTCACGTGATTAGTGTAGACGTCACGTGATCAGTGTAGACGTCACGTGATCAGTATCGACGTCACGTGATCAGTGTGGACGCCACGTGATCAGTGTCGACGTCACGTGACCAGTGTGGCTTCAGATCACTCAAGGAATGCAGACTTTAGACAGGCTGGGAATGTCGTAAAAACTAATTCATTATCCGTTGTTAACTTAATTAACAAATAAAATATATAATTAGTGTAACAATATTTGTCTATATATGTAAAGTTGTACAGCAGACAGCAATGTTAACTGTTCATATACTAGTATAAGAAGAGAGATTGGTGCAGCTTTACCTCATTGTATAGTTTATAACGTGTAACTGAGACTTGAGGGGAGGGTGTGGAGGGGTAAGGACATTCGAGGGGTATTACTCGCTGTTTCCATGGTAACTCGTGGGTTGATATCACAAGCTACTATGACTAACAGGAATGGTAGGTTTCATTACTTGAAATCAAATTTATTGTGCGTGCAGCATGCACAAAACAAAAAAATTCATAAAATTTATACTCTAAATCGAACAGAAATGAAAGTCATATTCAAGTCATAACCCGACCCTAGCTAAGCTGGGATTCAGGGGAGATAATGATGATGTGCAGGCATTTTGCTGATTTCATTGCTTGTAGTAGATAGGTAGACACTTAACGAGGGCGCCTCTGTATCCTAAGTCCTGGCTTCAAATCCCTCTGCAGTCTGCAATAAATGAACCTGATCGATGGGTGATTTTTCGTATGTCTGCGCTAAGTATATGGCAGAGTGATGCCTAGAATCACGCCGATGAATAATTGTGTGTAATAAAAAAGCAACTGTGAACCGCAAACATACATACACGAAGAAGGAACTCTGTATGTATGTGCGTTGGGTCACTGCTGTAATTTATTTAACACTGACGAATACGGTAAAGAGGTGAAACGAAGGGAAATGATCGAACATGGTGCAGCTCTTCACTGAAAGCATAGCGAGATTGATTCAGGCGAATATACAGTAGTATTTGTCCCTTCCGTGTGGAGAGACATTGAAAAATTAATTTAATAATTTACATTTTAATGATATAAATCTAAATAAGACTAAGTCTATTGTGAAAAAGGAGAAAAAATGCGCTGCATGGGGATGACCGCACACAGGGAGCCAGGAATTGATGATAGGCGTGTGTATCACAGGTTGTCTTGCGCATAGACATTTACTTAACTTACAAGAAAAGTGTAATCAAGACAGTTTCCAAGCACTAGAAGCCAAATAAAGATGCCAACAGCATCAGCTGATAGATTTAATAGAGGTAGATAAAATAAATACTACGCGTGGACGTGAGCATTAGGCCCTATATAGTCTACAGTTCAACTAAAGCAGATAATCTACAAATCCTGGCAGAACGAATGGAACAGCTTACAGTCTATATGATAACACTAGTATGGTAGCGTTCGCGAATACAGGCAAATACATAATCTAGGCTGCCTCATTGTATTGTGTGTTGGCTATTGTTTAGCTGATACTATTTCGCATTGACAAGAGTGAAAGTCAGTATATTAGGTTATCAGTTTTGCAGTAGAACAGATAGTTAAGTACGTTTTCTTTACCTGAGCTCTACAAACCTATCCAAAATGGTGTCAGTGCAAAATAACTTGTTTAATGTACCATTATCAATTAATTTACAAATTTCAAAATTCGCCGTCTGCAGGTTATACGATGTAAATAAAAGCAACGAAACATAATAAAATGCTTAAAACTGAGCGCCGTGCAACTATGCTAACAATTCAGCAGAAACCCCCATCAGGGTCACCTCTGTAGAGTTGTAGCAGAAAACCTCCACCATGGTAATCTGTGTAGAGCTGTAGCAGAAAACCCCCACTATGGTAACCTCTGTAGAGCTGTAGCGAAAACCCCCACCAGGGTAACCTCTGTAGAGCTGTAGCAGAAAACCCCCACCAAGGTAACCTCTGTAGAGCTGTAGCAGAAAACCCTCACCTATGGATATAGGAAGCTGCTCAGGAGTCTAAAGAGCTTTATAGACGTCTAGACAGTTTTATAGACGTCTAGATAATTGTATAGACGTCTAGACAGCTCCACTGAGGTCTGTTCATCTGTGGAGAGGTCAAGGCTGAACTATCTAGGCCGGGCTTACACATGGCTAGGCCCTGAGGCCTAAGCGTCCTCGTACAGGCAGGCGATCACCACCTCCATCCCCCCACCTGACTTACAGTCAGGTATGATGCTGCAGCCCATGTGCTTGGCGGTAATCTAAGCAATCAACAGTTAAAAACAATAAATTCAGTAATCAAGCAATTAGTCAATCAATCAGTTAATCGTCAGTCAATTAGTAAGCAAAAACTCTTAGAAAAGAACATTTTTAATGCCATCATTGAAAGCAAGATGTCATCAAATCTGTTTATCAAACAATTCAGCAATCAATAAACATACAAAATGCAATCAATCAATCAAGCAATCATTAATCATGCAAACAAAATCAATCAATCGAGCCATCAATAAACATTCAAACAAAACCATTCAAACATGCAATCTAATAGCCAATTGACATACCAGCCAATCAATCTATCATTCATTAAAATACTTTCATGTTATTTGATAGGTCTTCAACTTTTAGAATCTTAAAAGAAATTTAAACATAAAAATAAACTGTTTTTCCTTTTGAGAAAAATTTACGTGCACATTTTCAATAGAATATCTTACATACTTACATTACTGAGTGCTTGATTGATTGATTGATTGATGTTTAGCATGCCTATTCGCTCAGCTACGTTAGTTATAACTGAACAAGGATGACACCGGAGGGGGGTGGTACAGTGAATGGAAGTTGTGCTTGTGAGCGCGCAAACCTGTTTGAACTTGCCGAGTATTTCTTTGAGCGCATCGGGTGTGCTGCCTTTGTTGGGAGCGTTACCATACTGACCGGAAATCCTCAAGTCCCTCTCCCGTGCCGGCTTCTTGATCTTATCGAAGGCCCAGTCCCTCCTGCCGATCATCCCGCAGTCCGTCTCGAATCCAGACAAGTCCTCCAGGAAGTGAGACCTGTCCCATTTCTAAAACGAGTTCAAGGATTGCCTCAAACAACTTCCGCTTATACGTCAATTATCATTTCTTACAACCAGTCAACAGCGAGATACCTGTCACGTGACTACAACTTGAGTGTAGTCACGTGATCCCAGTCAACAGCGAGATACCTGTCACGTGATTACAGCTTGAGTGTAGTCACGTGATCCCAGTCAACAGCGAGAGATGCCTATCACGTGACTACAGATTGAGTGTAGTTAGATGACAAGTGATTGATTGAGCTCAATAAGCGTTAGATCAACTGCTCGTTTGATAATATCAGTGTTTGATAAATTATCATTTTTTTATATCACTGAATGATTGATTTATTGGTGGATTGATTATTTTATTGATTGAAAATTTACTTATCTATTGGTTGATGGACGCAAGCATAGTTACTAACATTTCCCAGTATGTTCTCGGCGATGTCGTACTGCTCTCTAGTGAAGGCCAGAGCCTTCTGCAGATATGCTGTTGAAAAACAATTCAAATATTTACTTTCTGCAGGTAGGCTGTTGATAAACAATTCAAATATTTACTTTCTGCAGGTGGGCTGTTGATAAACAATTCAAACATTTACTTTCTGCAGGTAGGCTGTTGATAAACAATTCAAATATTTACTTTCTGCAGGTGGGCTGTTGATAAACAATTCAAACATTTACTTTCTGCAGGTAGGCTGTTGATAAACAATTCAAATATTTACTTTCTGTAGGTAGGCTGTTGATAAGCAATTCATTCAATACATTTACTTTCTGCAGGTAGGCTGCTGATAAACAATTCAATACATTTACTTCATGCATCACACATAGACTGTGTATTTGAGTGTACAACATAGTGAACACTAAATAATAATAATAATAATAATAATCATCATCATCGGTTCCTTGCGTTCTGAACAGAACACAGGGCGGCAACATTCTTCCACTCGTTTCTATCATCAGCAATATTCACAGCATCTTCCCATAAAATGTTTAATGCTCTTAAATCTGTGTTGATAGTGCTGAACCAGGTACTCATCGGTCTTCCTTTTTTGTTTTCCTTTTTTTTTACTTCCAATTAAATGCAGTCTTTGTATATCAATTCTCGCGCATGCATAGAACAAAATTCACACTTAGATGTCTACAACACAGTGTACACTGTTTGTGCACCACACGTGTACACTTTTTGTACACCACACGTGTACACTGTTTGTAAACCACATGTACACTGTTGTACACTGTTTGTACACCACACGTGTACACTGTTTGTACATCATTAGTGTACACTGTTTGTACACCACACGTGTGCACTGTTTGTACACTACACGTATACACTGTTTGTACACTACACGTGCACACTGTCTGTACACCACACGTGTACACTGTTTGTACTGCACACGTGTGCACTCTTTGTACATCACACGTGTACACTGTTTTTACACCGCACGTGTACACTGTTTGTACACCACAAGTGTGCACTGTTTGTACACCACACATGTACACTGTTTGTACATAGAGACTGATCTCACTAACCTCCCCCGTTGAATTTATCTGATTCGTCCAACTCCGTCTTGTTTCTTCTACAGCAAACACATCAGCACATTATCATCACATTATCATCACATTATCATCACATTATCATCACATTATAATTATTAGTAAAGCAGTATAATACTCATAGGAAAGTAAAGGCTGATGTGATTCTAGAGAAGACTACCGAAGACAAGATGGAAGAGAATTCCAGATCTGCTGTGCAGCATGATGGAAAGAACTATTAGATAGCTTAGTGGGCGAACGTAAGCTAGGTCTCACAAGAGTAACTAAGTTAGAAGACCGAGTAACAGCAGGCTGCATCACTTTAATCATGTGAGACATACACTTTTGTCCAGGGATGGTGATGGACTTATAGGTTAACGAAGTTGTATTGTAAGTGATACGTTAGTTAATCTTTTGCTAGTGCATAGACTTTACACAACATAACATAATTAAACGTAGCGTAACATAACGTAATATAACACACAAAAACATAACAAGCATAACGTAACATAGCGTAGAAAAAATCTAAGCTTAAAGTAACGTAATGTAACTTTCCGTAATGTAACGTACGAAACATAACATAGCATAACATAGCTACAATTAAAACGGAATTGAAATTTTTCAATTAGCCTAATAGTGAAGCAGTTGACATTCTTTTTCACACAATTAGAGGCTTGGAGAGAGGAATCATGCTGGGTATGTGAGAAAGAGTAAGATGACTGGATGAGATACTAGAGCTCTCACAGGTATCAAGTTCTTGATGGAGTAAAGTGGATGAGATACTGGAGCTCTCACAGATATCAAGCTCTTGATGGAGTAAAGTGGATGAGATACTAGAGCTCTCACAGGTATCAAGCAGTGGATGAAGTAAAGTGGAGGAGTTTGTCTATTTGAACACCAGAGGTAGACATGATGACTTACGATCCATCCCAACCATTGTTTCCATGTCCTCCATTGTTCCAGTCTCCACCATTGTTTCCATGTCCTCCATTGTTTCCATCCCAACCATTGTTCCCATCACCACCATTGTTTCCATGTCCCCCATTGTTCCAGTCGCCACCGTTGTTTCCATTGCCATTATTTCCTCCACCGCCGTTACCGTCTGGACTGGCAACAACAACAACAACACACTCAACTCATTAAATTAAAGGCTAAAAATAAGGAATTATAGTCTCCTCCTCTCCGTCTCTCTCTCTCTCTCTCTCTCTCTCTCTCTGTTTCACACTCCCTCTGTTTCTCACTCTCTCTAGTGGATTGTTGCGTGATAAGATGAGACTGAGAGCTAGATGTACATTCTGCAGTTCGGTGGTTGGGACACTAATGCTGTATTATGCTGAGTGCGGAGACAACAACAAGGGAATAGAAGAAGACTAACGCGTGGCAGAGAAGATAATGTTGAGTCTGATGTGCGGTTTAACCAGGGACTTATATGGGTGGAGGCAACGCTTAATACTAAATGTCCTATTGGCTGTGAAACCAGCTACGATCATCATGTAACTCCATTCAAAAACTGTCAATCATGAATAAATTAATCATCGGCCATTTCATATCATGATTTTTCAAAATTACAATTTTTCTTACACGTAAGAATAGTCACGTTTAGGTTCCTGTAATAGTTACGAATAGGGTTAGGGTTTGGATGATGATTACTCTTCGAGTTTACGACTAAGAAACACTTGAGGCTTACGATTATTTCAAGTCAGAGAAAATTAGGTGGCCATTTAATCTGTATATAACGGATTTTACTTGTGGGCGATACCAACCTAGAAACAAACAAGATCTCAAAATCTTCCATAAATATAAATTAATTAAAATCAGACTTTATGCCACAAATGCAAATATCTTTGCATATATGTAGAAATATTGAATATAGATATTTCAAAATTGCATTAATATGAGATAATGAAACTAATTAATGTCTTACTGAATTAAAATATTATTGATTAACATTTCCACTCATCGCACAATAAAACCTACCAATAATGTTGACTGCTATGGTTCCGTTGGTCCTGTATGATGGCGATGCTACATCGAAATTATTGCGCAGTACTATCTCTGGCTTATTCTTACTCTATGGATTAAACCATAGAGTAATAATAAACCAGATAGAGTATTGCGCAATAATTTCGATGCAGCAAGGCCATCACGCAGGGCCAACAGAAATATAGCAGTCAGCATTATTGGTAGTTTACTATGCGATGAGTAAAAATTTTAATCATTAATATTTTAATTCTGTAAGACATTATTTAAAAGCAGCATCTTATATTAATGCAATTTTGAAATATCTAGATTCAATATTGCTACATATATGCAAAGATATTTGCATTTGTAGCATAAAGTCTGATTTTAATTAATTTATATTTATGGAAGATTTTGAGATCTTGTTTGTTTCTAGGTTGGTATCGCCCACAAGTAAAATCCGTTATATACAGATTAAATGGCCACCTAATTTTCTCTGACTTGAAATAATCGTAAGCCTCAAGTGTTTCTTAGTCGTAACCCGAAGAGTAATCGTCATTCAAACCCTAACCCTATTCGAAACGGTCAACGTGAGCATTCTGGCGCGAATTAAAAGTTGTAATATTGAAAAAATCGCGATGGGACACCGTCGACAATTAATTGCTTCATGACTTGCAATTTGCATATAGGGCGTGATTGTGACAGTCAGAATTATTGGCAGTTTTTGAATCATACTTTAAAATATTTATATGAAAAAATTGTATTGACTAATTAGTTCCAACCATAATATAACGAAAAATTTATTTAAGCAATAAATTTGTAACATATAAATAGTCTTAATTAAATACAATATAGTTTATTGCTCCTGAAATTTAATATTCGCCCTGGATATCGCCCAAATTTAAGCCCTGGAACATTTAATGTCAGGTCCTCATTTTACCTCAGATAAAAATTGTAGAATTAGTTTCCTGACATTAAATGTTCCAGGGCTTAAATTCCTAATAATCTGCCTCAATCAATTATTTTGGAATCTTTACCTGTCCTCGATTTGACTGAATCTAGATATCTTACAAAGTGATCGATAACTTCAATGATGTATTAAATAAATATTAATTTAATAAGAAAAGAAATAAAACAGTACACGGATATACAGTAGAACGAAAATTAAAACGATTTGAAATAACACGTGCAAGTGAATTTTATCAAACTCAAAATTATGCTTTTTATCGAATTACAGTTCACTTTAAATATCGCAAAACTAGGTACTTTATATAATATACAATTACTTTTGACACAAAAATTACTACTACGCACTCCAGCCCTAATTCCTACACTTTACTTTCCTCTCGACTATTCGCCTACTAGGATCTCTTCTAATATAATTCCTAGGTTAGAATATTTTAATGGAACTCTCTTCCCTGTTCGATCATCTACAGATCTCTCTCTTCTCATCGACTGTTCGATGAACTACAAATTAGTTCGAATACCGAACCCTTCTAATTGCTCTGAATTCGTTTGCTACTGAGATTCCTCAAATCTTCTAAATCTCTTTCAACTTTGCACGTTTTACGTCAATGTTGTCACTCTTCCATCTTGGATCTCCCCCACTTCCTGTTTAGGCATGCCCTCATTGGTCACTTGCTCTCGACTAGCTGCCGCCTAGGCTCACACTATAACAAAACTCAATAATTTAAATCTAAATTTTATTTATACAGCAGTACTATTAAAGATTTTACTAGAAATACAATTACAAATACATACTAAATATATCGAATCAGGTTCTCACAACGACATTAATTTAGAGGTTTAGCAAAAAAGTAATAGGCCATCAAACGATAAGCATCTGTTCGTCTGTTGAACAAAGCCAATATTTTCAATAATAAAATCAACATTAGAATTGTTAGAGTTGCTCCTGTTCGTGTACACGTACATGTATCTCTAACTTATAAATTCACGACTTACTTTGTTATCGAAGACGCCTTTGAGCTGCAGTGAAAACAGAATAACAATGTAATTATAATTTAATCAATTAATTACAAATAATCCACAGTTTTGCTGAGATTATAGAATTATAGAGTATCTAACACACACCCGGCTAAGGCGTTCAGTTAAATTTTTAATAAATAATATATATGATATAAAATGGTAACCAAATTTAAATATCATATAAGCAGTTAATCATGATAACGTATGATTTAAACTGTTAACTAAAGTGTACATTAGCTATAAATGCTAAGGCAGGTTTAAATATCCTTTGGATACGAGATAAACTATTAAGAAGTGTTTTTATATATGGTTTAGATATGAGATAAACTATTTAGCAGGATTTAGATATGGTTTAGATATTATTTAGATATGGTTTAGATAGGGTTTAGATATGGTTTAGATATAGTTTAGATATGAGATGTAGGAAATCACTTACCCGTCGTCCTCTGTAACAACACAGGCTATCACAGCGTTGTCACTGCACTTGGGTCTAACACTGCAGCCAAACCTCTTAGCCTTGTAGATCTACACACACATCACGCATCACACATCACACTTCACACATCACCCATCATACATCGCACATCATACATCACACATCACACATACATCACACATTACACATAATTGATTTATTTGATTGGTTGCTTTATTTTATTAACTGATTGATTGATTGCTAACCAAGTTGTCGTACTGCTTATCTTTGACCCATCTGTCGATCACCTCTCTGATGTACTTGTCGACGGCCTCTATGTCTGACCCCGAGCCCTTCACGAGGTCCACGAATACGTCCACCTCCACACCATTAGGAGTCTTCCTGTCAGCCTTCACCTGACCTTTGCCCTGCTTGCACGTCGCGAACTGACCCGAGAGGTCTACGAGAAAGTTCGTCTTGTCCCACTCCTACAACAAACCAGCCACACGTACAACACAGAGATCTACACGTCCAACACAGAGATCTGCACGTACACCACAGAGATCGGGACGTACAACACAGAGATCTACATGTACAACACAGAGATCTACACGTACAACACAGAGATCTACACGTACAACACAGAGATCTACACGTACAACACAGCGAATTACACTTAGGATAGAGTGTTCCACAGTGTAGGTACAGTGTTACCATTTCACTATACAGCTCTACAATGTAGAGTGCTACCATTGCGCTACACAGCACTTAGGGTTGAGATACTAGCTGAACATAAGAACTTGATGCTCGTACGACTTTTCAAGTGAGTTGCAGTATTTAAAATGTCATTTAAATTTGCTAACTTAGTATTGCCCTTCAAATGAAGTGCTACAGAACATCTGAAGATTGATCTGTTTGAATTAAGTGCTACAGACCAGCTGAGGATTGATCTGTTTAAATTAAGTGTTACAGAACATCTGAGGATTGATCTGTTTGAATGAAGTGCTACAGAACATCTGAGGATTGATCTGTTTGAATTAAGTGCTACTGAACAGCTGAGGATTGATCTGTTTGAATGAAGTGCTACAGAACATCTGATGATTAATTTGTTTGAATGAAGTGCTACAGAACAGCTGAGGATTGAATGATGAGCTACAGACCAGCTGAGGATTGATCTTATTGAACTGTTGTATGACGTAGTTCTCGCTGTCGACAGGGAAAGCCCTCCCCGCCCCGTCACCTCGACACTGAGCCACCAGGGCGCAGCACAGGCACCACAGCACCAGTCGAGCCTGGCACAGCACAACGTCACAACGTCACGTCACAACGTCACGTCACAACGTAACATCACAGTCACATCACAACGTCACGTCACAACGTCACGTCACAACGTCACGTCACAACGTCACATCACAACGTCACATCACAACGGTCACATCACAGCGGTCACATCTAGTGTCTTACAGCAGTACACTCAATACTTAGAGGAATTTATTCCGACGAAATTGTGTACACTTGTCTCTACATGTACAGTACACTGATGTAACCACTAACTGATGTAACCACTGATGTACTTACACTCAACACTTATCTCCATACATCAGTGATGTACTTACACTCAACACTTACATTCAACACTTATCTCCATACATCAGTGATGTACTTACACTCAACACTTATCTGTATACACCAGTGATGTACTTACACTCAACACTTACCTCCATACATCAGTGATGTACTTACACTCAACACTTATCTCCATACATCCGTGATTTACTTATACTCAACACTTACCTCCATACATCAGTGAAGTACTTACACTCAACACTTATCTCCATACATCAGTGATGTACTTACACTCAACACTTACCTCTTTGTTAAGTTAACACGCATTATAGTGAAATGATCAACTATGTCGATATCTCTCAATTTTAATACCACATGTTTAAACCGTTGGGCAATTTAGACAGTTTTCCGTGTAACCAGTCCAGTGAATGTCCGAGATTTTACTCTCAGATCAGCGCGTCTGAGATTCGAACCCGCGAGAGTTCAATTCACCTCAGGATCTGTCATTTAAAACTTCATGACGTTACCGCTACGCCATTGAGACATTCAATGCATCAGTATGCACGTTAAGTGTTATATTGTAGGACTTCACATGTAATCTTCGGCTGCCATTTGACACATAATACATGGAAAGATACTTTTTTCAGTTACATTCATGCTTTTATGTTAACAGATAATGCAACACTGTTGAACAGGGGCGGATCTAGGAATTTTTTAAGGGGGGCAGATTATTTTTTGAGAGTACACATTTTTTTCTTATGCCCCGCCTTCTTCGGAACATGTGACGCAACCAGAAGAGTGCTGTGGGGAGGGCTAAACATTTTTCCACTACTGCGCTCGGATCATAGAGTGAGTGTATCCCCGTATCTTACCCGTCCCCCCCCCCCCCATCCCCACTCATACCCGTACTAAAGTGCGAGGAGAACCTAAAATACCTCAAATCATATATTTGTTTTGGAAAAATGTAGGTTAAATTGTTCACCACTGATGAAATTCAGCGGATCTGGACGAATTGAAATTTAAGTGACCTAATTTTGTCGGTTGGCGGGGGCTCAAGTCCCTCCCCCTTGAGGGACTTAAGCCCGGGCTCCCAGCCCCCCACCCCTTTGGATCCGCCACTGCTGTTGAACTAATTCAATAGGAATAATTATTTGCTGGATAGTAGCGTAACCTTATTTTTACATAAAATTATACTACTTTTGCACTCTAAGATAATAAGATAACATAAACTATCCAGTGATAGGTGAGAAGTATAAGAGAGAGAGAGAGAGAGAGAGAGAGAGAGAGAGAGAGAGAGAGAGAGAGAGAGAGAGAGAGAGAGATCTATGCACAAACCATCTTTATGTTGTATTAGAGGAGTTTTATAGAGAGCTACAGGTTGTCCGGTCTCTTGAGTGATCAGCAGGTACTCTAGCAGTCACAACACACTAGAAGTGTGGGTGTAGGTTCATTGCTCTCTGTTTATATGACACCCAGTCTCACTCAGTATCTCTCTCTCTCTCTCTATCTCTCTCTCTCTCTCTCTCTCTGTTCTTGTCACTAAGTTACATGTCGTAATACAGCAGAGGAGCTCTGCATGTTTTGATTGATATCAATTCAATGGTAACATAACACAACGCTATCTATGCTAATGTATCATAACAATATAATTGATCATTGTTACTATATTATGTCACTATGAGTGAAGGGGGCCACTTCATCATAAGCAGAATCCCCCAAGAATAATGGTATATCAAAAGGAATGTTACGCCAATAGATGATTTAAAGATCCACTAGTATGTGGACATGAAGAGGAAAACGGAAGATAGAGATGAGTGGAGATTTTATACGTCATGGACCTGCCAGTAGGCAGTGCACTAAGAGACAGAACACAATGAGTCCTAATCTAACAGAACACTCTCGATTCTGAAGGAATACTATCATTGTTCTTTAATGATAATGTTAATCCTATGCTAGTGACTCATTATCATTGTTATGTCTATCGTATTGATGTTGTTGTTAATCCTATGCTAGTGACTCATTCACTGGACATCAGCTCATCGGATGTACGTCTCAGCCAAACTGAAGTGATCAGATCCTCCCGGACACAACACGGCCAGGTGGTGCATAGAAATCAGTGAAAATCTCAGAAATTAACAGGATCGGTAAATGGATAGTTTGACCAACCATGTGACATTAAAAGCGCAAGATATTGTCATGGGTAATCATTTCATTGCAATGTTGGGTTAACCCTTTAATATTTAAATCATTCGCATCATGGCTACTGAAGCAAGAGAAAGGCAGCCCTATCAGTGGGAACAGATCCTGTTAGACCTACATGTAGCTCTGAACAATGTACGATATCGATACGATACCTCATAATTTCACTATCACATTACATTGACGCTGAAAACATCCAAAGATATTTCAATATAATTTTGTCGTTATGTTCACAACCTCCAGTCCTTGACCTGTCAAATGTTCTGTAACTTGTAGAGAGAATTTCTGTATGATCTAACCTTTCACGCTAGATCACATGCAAAATATCATCTCCCTTCTCGTGTATCATACTTTAGTATTTAGTGGAAGAAGAGTTAAATGTCGATGTTTGATGATGAAGATCAGCGAGCGAGAGAGAGAGAGAAAGAGAGAGAAAGGTTGTCATTGTTGGTTACTTTGTAATTACGTAGAGTGTAGTGAGTAATTACTTAGACCTTGAGAGACAAACATAAATTCAGAATTCTTTTCTACTGAGCGATCAAATAAAAAACCGCACGCAATTAAGTTTTATGATGGAACAACTCACGCGCTGCAGGGTAGGGCAGAGGTAATTGTTTTGTTTATGACAGTCGTGAGGCGGTGTCGACCTGAAGCCAGTGAACACTCTGCGCTAATTACCTCAACGTTACACGGCGTGGAGTACAGTCTCCATTAACTGCCTCATCCATAGCGAACCTTGCCACATCTCAATGAGGAAAGAGGCTTCTACGGATTCATTACATCGGTTCCTTGCGCTCGGAACAGAACAAAGGGCGGCAACATTCCTCCATTAGTTTCTATCATCAGCAATCCTCATAACTTTTTCCCATGAAATGTTCAAAGTTCTCGAATCTCTATTGATCGTGTTCGATCGAGTGAGCCATCAGGAACAAGAGTGAGCCACTAGGCACAAGAGTGTGCCACTAGGCACAAGAGTGAGCCATTAGGCACAAGAAAGCGCCATTAGGCACAAGAGAGAGAGCCACTAGGCACAAGAGAGAGCCATTAGGCACAAGAGTGAGCCATTAGGTACAAGAAAGAGCCATTAGGCGCAAGAGTGAGCCACTAGGCACACGAGAGAGTCATTAGGCACAAAAGTGAGCCATTAGGCACACGAGAGAGCAATATAAATGTATGATTTCTTCATTAGATTATCACTATGAGAGTTTGGCACTCATGAACATATTACTATTGCTAACTTCTCTTCAGACAAATACAAACTCATAACATATTCAGTAGATCATTAACCCCCTCTTCATACAATGACCTGACCAACCTAAAACAGCATGTATATTCTAATGGCTGATTAATTCAGATACTAAATTCAATGGTAAAAATTCTACTTAATTATCAGGAAGCGTGTTTATAATGCTACAGAAAACGACACGTCGTTACAAATGATTATTCCACGAGTCTATACGACTGAATACGACCATGCGCCTTGGCTGGGCTCTCCCGTCACTGACAACGCTTTCGAGTGAGTAAATTGACGTTAACATTAGCTCTACCAACTCTTTTCAAGAAAATATAAATAACAAAGATGTTATCTAAGTTATAATAAGGTTCAACGTTTTATCCTATACTACAAAATTGAAAATATGCAATGGCAAAAATGCTAAGGATATATTATTTTCATTTACGTCTTTACTGATAGCCTGCAGTTCATGGGAACTAGAGTTGGCCGCTCACTGTTCTTTCGACTCACTAAGTACTGCTCTTTGAGTGAGCTGCTCTCGCTCTCACCTCACTGCTCTCTAAGAGCTGCTTTCTGTGAACAGCTCCAGACAGCCAGTACTCTGGCCACGTAGCAGGCTTATACAGGCCTACTAGCATTTCAAATGATCTTGGCCGGAGGGTTTTCACTCTAAGCCTCACAGGCCGTGCTACGTAAGACTGGCTGTATATAGGCGACAGCTGTCACCTCGAACAAGAATAAAGTACATGCACTAGCAGGTGTATAATCCTCAATTAATAAGTGAAGAGAGTGGCGTAAGGCACAATATTGCTAAATCTTTTGCATGTTGTCGAGCTTCTTTAATAAAACTTTTGCAAATTGGTCGTACAAAATTATACAAAATCGCAGTAAAATTATTACTTTGAATTGATAATTAATGTAGTTTAGCCAGATGCAGAGACTATTGTGAAATTACTACAAACAAAGTCAGAAACATTCTCAGTGATTCAGAGTACTAAATTTAAGTTAGAAACGTTTACATACAAGTACAACACTAAAGCTGCAGTACAGTGAGTCAGTGACTACAGTCACAGAAATTGCAGATTACCCATTTTTACATGTAGTTGAGCAAAATAATGGGGGGGCGACAGTCTCTACATTTCTTTTACTATAACACAGTAGTGTAGTGCACTACACCACTGTGTCTAACCCTAGTGCACTACACCACTACACTCCCGCCCCACCTGGGGCGGGAATTATATGCTCTGTGTTTTCTGTTGTCTTAGTCACTGTGTAATAGTAAAAGAAATGTAGAGAAGGTAGTTTACAACGCTGTTTAAGATGGGGAGAATTCGACTTTAGACAGAAAGTTAAAAATGTCAAGGTTGGTATCTTCGGAAAGCGACCTGTTTACGCATATATTTAATGACGTGATACAAATTTAAGACTGATGACCATGGGCAGTAATACTGTAACATTAATATTTATATAGTTGTTCTTCAGACATCGCTTCATTATATGTACAGTATATTGTATAATGTATATTAATTCAACGTTGTCAGCTCATAACACTCGCATGAAGGGTTACAATCCGTCTCAAAACTTTTAGCCCAACGACTTAACGAAACTACCTAATATATAGCCCAAATGTGCATGAAACCCGCCGATATGGAAACACTGCTGACCCGAGGATTAGACTGTTGTAACTGCTAGAGAACTTAGACTACTGGAAGTCACGTAGGCATACCCACAGGCTCATTGCAGTCACTGTAATAAGTGCCTGGACATTTTGAGAGCAGTGAGCACTAGACACAGGTTCAGTGCAGTTACTGTAACCAGTACCTGGACCAGTTGAGAGCAGTGAGCAGGTGAGCAGCTCAAAACAGTAAGCTCACTGAGATGTGCGAGTCGTTTGTATGCTGCTCTCTCACATAAGTCGTTAAGCACATCACTAATAGGAACGGATGACAGATGACCACCAGTGTTTAAAGCTCTCACCTCATTAACACAGTTCGAATCAGTTGAGGTATACTATCTACATTACACACGTTGAGTCATAAAATATTTCTTCAATTTACTGACAGATTTATTTGCCGAAATCCTCAGGTTTACACGACTTATGCTACAACTCAAACATAACAGCAGTTTATACAGTGACACACTCAACGAGACAATTTCTCTTTTACATACAAGCAGGGGCGCACTCAGACTCTCGTATGATATGACTCGTGGGGTACCTTGGGTAAATCACGTGTGCTTACACAATTCTAGCACACAAATCAGCTGAGCAGCTTGAGAAAACCTGGGGGGGTGGAGATATCTGGGTTTATGAAGATTTGAGGGGGGTCAACAGCCCAAGCTCGTCATTAGCCACGCCCCTGCACACAAGTATTTCAGTCACGTGACCTAAACAAGAGTTCAGCGCTTCTCAGGCTTTGCTTTAGGAGGACGAAAAGTTCCCTTGGACTTCTTTCCTCCCGTCTTCCAGTCCCTCCAACTACTCACCCTGTCCGTTCTACTGGCCTGCAATCAATCAATAAATCAGTCAATCAATCTATCAGTAATATAAGTGAATGACAACTAGAAATGAAAGGACACAGAGAAAGAGAGATACTTAGAGACACAGAGAGACATATAAGTGAAAGGACAGAGAGAAAGAGAGAAAGACATCAGGAGCAGACCTCAAAGTTTTTATCCCACTCAGCCTTGATTTTCTTCTGTTGTTCTTCCTCTTCTTCTTCTTGAGCTTTTCTTTTCCTACAGCAACATAAATTCCTAAGATCAAACCCTAAAAAACACCAATGATGAACCACACACACTATCTAACCATACAATACTAATGATAAACAACATTACCTCAATATATCTAACCCTATAACACTAATTATATTTAAATACAACCCTAAGTACTACTTAGACTTAATCCTAAACTTAGAGAAGTGATAATTAAACCACAACAGACAAATCTTAAACAGAAAGATGTGTGATTAAACAAAACCAATCATCTCTTGTAGACGAATGGTTCAAAGCGTAATATACAATATTTATAATATACTAAACTACGATTAGGAAGTAACTACAAAATAAATAGTAAAGGATTACTACTGAAGATATCTTACTTCTCGTGGGCATCTTTCATTTCCCGCTCGACTCTCATTCTCTCGAGGTCAGCGAAGAGTTTGCATGTGTGCACGTACACCGCTCGCTTGTACTGCTCAACCAATCACATGACAGCATTAGGTCAAAGGTCAAAGTTAGGGTTAGAGCTCGCTTGTACTGTTCAGCACAAAGACTTGACAGCATTAGGCAAAGGTCAAAGTTAGGGTTGGGGCTCGCTTGTTCTTAAGTCCAAGATTTTTCCCGTGTTATATTCTGGTTGTTAGAAGAATAGACCAACCAGTAAAAATATGTGTCATAGAAGGCAACTAAAGCACTAAGATCCAAACGAACGTTATAAAGGGCATTCGGTTGATGAGAGCTTTGGCTCCAGTAATTGCTACAAAATTTTCTAAAATAAATGGACGAGAAATAGGGGATTGACTGATGGTATAATGTGGGACAGAGAAAATTGGTAAAAAAGCTGGTAAAGCTAATGTTAATGTCAGTTTCCTCACTCAAAAGCGATGTCATTGACGGGCAAGCTCAGGATTTGAACTCCGCACATACTGGCCTGCAGTCAAATATCTTACCGACATCGCCACTGGCACCAGCAAGTGGCGATTGAATTTTGAAGAAGGACTATTCGACCCTGGTTAAACTAGGATTCAAAGCAAGATGATGATGACGATGATTAAGGCTAAAATTTTAGACCATTGAGGAGAGGAATTTCATCATTTACTTAGCATGTTGAAATAAATAAAAGAGTAGTGAAGTGGGGCTAAAGAATTTGCACTTTTAATAGAATAAAATATAAAGTATTCACTATTTTGTTACAATCATATCAACAGGACGGCATGAACACCCAAGCGACTTTATTAACTCTTAATCTAACAAATTAGATTCAGTCAAGCCATGATAGAAGAGCACAGGACTTCGTATGTAATACCTAGAATACAGCTGATAGAAGAGCACAGGACTTGGTATGTAATACCTTGAATACAGCTGACAGAAGATGATTACTAAAGCAGACAAAGTAACAAAAAAACTCCACTGAAAAACGTTTTCGTGACGCGAACGTGTGACATAAAAATATTAATAATGGCGTCCATGACAACATCGAGCACTATTGCGACAAATCCAAGCCGGTGAGCAAAAAGAAGGTCCAACATGATCGACCATTAAGCCAGAGAAATATTGCAGTGCTGATTCTATATTGTATTATTGTTCAATGCTATTGATTGAAAGGAAACCTCTTCAGGATTATCTTCAGGTATCGTTGTCTGTCCAGTCTTCTTGGCTTGTTTCCTCTTTGTCTTCATCTGCAGACATCATAAACCACGGCTACTCTCAGTGGAGATACAGAGGCTGATGTTTCAACACACGTATATAGAGCTTCCATGATACTATCCATCATCACGTCCCTCACATCATCCTTGTATGAGGAAACGGACGTTAAACCTTTATTAATATCCATCATATTGCACATCATACGCCTTCAACTGCAGTGATGTGTGCTGTTGGGACGTCTTTGACATCATCTTTGAATGACGAAAAGGACATTGAATCTATAGTATTAATAACCTGTTTTGTTACTGCTATATTTAATAACGCAAGCATCATTAGGAAGTTTAGTACATTATCTATTTACCAGTCCTTTACATGGCTATGCTTTTGCTCCCTGATCAGCCTGCAGGGACATTTAATTGACAGAACTCGACGGGACGTAATATATCAAATCACATATTTATCAAATCAAACAAATCAATCCCACCAAATCAAACAAATCAATCATATAACATCAAATCAAACAAATCAATCATATAACATCAAATCAAACAAATCAATCATATAACACCAAATCAAACAAATCAATCATATAACATCAAATCAAACAAATCAATCATATAACATCAAATCAAACAAATCAATAACATCAAATCAAACAAATAAATCACATAACACCAAGTGAGTTAAATCAACTTCAGACATATTTATGCATACTGATATAGCAGATGGTATCAAACTACTGCAGTGCCCACTAGCACAATAATCCCTGCCCTATGGGCACTAGGGGGTATGTATTGCTGCACGCTGTACAGTACTGTTGGGTGCACTTATTTATTTAACACATTGTCATCTACGATATAGGACCGAAGACTCTTACACTCTTACATCATATGATGCTCTACATATACTAAAGTGGATATGATATAGGACTGAAGTCCTACAGTGGATATGATATAGGACTGAAGTACCACAGTGGATATGATATAGGACTGAAGTCCTACAGTGCATATGATATAGGACTGAAGGCTCTTACACTCTCGTCCACCACGTTCTTTGCCTCCTCCACTATCTCCAAACACCTCTTCAGTCCCTCCTCATTCTCCACCGTCTTATAGGCCTTCGCTAGGGCTAGCAACAACAACAATGTGCAGAGTCATGAAAATGTTCATACAATCAGAGAGAGAGAGAAAGAGAGAGAGAGAGACAGACAGAGAGACGGAGAAACAGACAGCAAGAGAGATATATGTACATATATTGCTTTGTCTTGGCCTTAAGGAAAAATGTATTAAACATTCAAAGTGAAAAATTTTCAAGAAAGTGAAAATTACATGAAAAATCTGCAGAACTTAGAATTTATAGGAATTAGAAGTTAAATAAAAGTTGTTAAATATCAATATAAATTTATTTTTATCTTTGAAGGAAATCAAAAATTAACAAAGCAGTCTGTTCTCTCAAAGAATTACAAATATTACTAAAGCTGTCGGTCCTCTTAAAGGCAGCATGGGCTCTCTAAAAGCATAGCAGATCAAATCAGCAAATAGTAAAATTCTAATATCTGAACGTTTGTTCTGTACAAAAGGTTAAGCAAAGCAAGAATCGTTTACCATCAAAAGCTTTCTGAGCTCTCTCCACATCGTCCTGATTCTTGTCTGGGTGCACCAGTATTGACATCTGTCATCAACCAACCAATCAATCAATCAATCAAATGATGGATCAATAAACAACAAGAATAGCGTGTGAGTTATCTCAGCTAAACCACAGCACACAAGCAGACAGCAAGTCAGACAAATCCAGTGATTCAAAGTCTTCATTTATAATAAATTCAATCAGCATCGTTTAGGATCACATTTCTCTTCTGCACGTCTTGCACTTATCAATTTGGATGAATTGATCAGTGTGTGCTGTGGAAACATCCCTGACATCATCATTCAATCAGTATTATATACTTACAACTGACGACTTGACGCAGTATGTCCATCAACACTCACTGCTAAGATATAAATTCTCAAATTTCTCTTGGTATTTTATCCTGAAAACAATCTGGTCACTTTTACGAGCAAAGCAATTTATGCGAATTGTAATTTACATTAAGAAGTTCAAATAAATCTTCAACACGAACAAGTAAAGAGGAGCCACCTACCCTCCTGTACTTCTGCTTCATCTCATTGAGAGGTGTCTCCGGGTCAACTTGTAGAACCTGCGCATCAACAATCACGTCGTATCCTAATAGTATGTTTGAATAAACTTATAGATTAACATATCCCAAACTTACTATGTATATAATAATTATATATAAATATATAAATATATATATATATATATATATATATATATATATATATATATATATGTGTGTGTGTGTGTGTGTGTGTCTGTATAAGTGTGACAATGTGTGCGTGTGCGCGTGTGCATATGTGCGTGTGATAGCCCTGTAAAATCATTGATTTAGAGTGACACAACTTCATAAAAATAGTTTTGAATTTAAGATTAGCTATAGCAGTATGTTATGTAGCAACTAAACGGAGAAATTCAACAAAAATACTTGATGTTCACTAACATCGAACGGATTGAGGTTGAAGTACGTAGCACCAGGCCTCGTCAATCTATCAATTTGTTGCTTAGGAGTCAGCACGGAATCCCTCTGCTCTATCTGCTTCACCTGAATACATTAATAACGGTTTTTTCAGGAATTAACAAATGTTGAAAAATAAGTAACTGAAATGATCTTTTAAGACGTTAAAAGTTAAAAGTTAACACGCATTATAGTGAAATGATCAACTATGTTGATATCTATCACTTTTAACACCACATGTTTAATCCGTTAGGCAAATTAATCCATTTTCCGTGTATCCAGTCCAGTGAATGTCCGAGATTTTATTCTCAGATAAGCGCGGCTGGGATTCGAACTCACGAGGGTTCAATTCACCAATGGATCTGTCATTTAAAAGTTCATGACGTTATCCTTTGCGCTATTGAGACATTCTAACACTTATATTACACGCATAAATGTGCAACTTATAAATATAGTACAACCGTTAGCCGTAAAATACACAGCCGTATGCATCACAAGAAAATTTTAGCACTAATAAGTACAAGATGGATAAAGAAATGAAAATAAATTAAGCAAATCAAACTAAAATGATGAATGATGTTAATATCACTAACCTCAGCATAGAAAGTGCTAAAAGCCGCGTCAGCGCCAGGATTCATGTCAGGTTCCGTACCACTAGAGTTAGGAACCCCTGCACAAGGATTAGGCATTGCTCTATTAGGATCGGTTCTATTAATAATTTGATTGTTTACTTTATTTACATCAATATCCGCCATCTTGTCGTCAGTGCTGCCATATCCAAAACATTGCTACCAAGGTGCCATCCTAACGGTAGTTTTTTTAAACGAAGTTGTTAAGTTGTAGCACATCAAAATAAGAATTTGGAATAATATTAATAAGATTAAGATTTTAATTGCGTATATAGGGCGTGAGGAGAGGCTAAGGGCAGTTCAACTGGCAACCCTAGGAACTAGAAGAATTAGAGGTGATCTTATGGAGGTTTATAAAATAATGCATGGGCTTTCGGAATTAATATCAACAGATTTTTTCAAATTCTCCGATAATGGTTCAAGAGGTCGATCATAGCTATAAGTTATTTAAGCCTAGCGTTAGGACAGATTTAGGAAAGTTTTCTTTTTCTTAAAGGGTGATTGACAGGTAGAACTCTTTGATTAAGGAGGTTGTGGATACGGTGTCGGTGAATATATTTTAGAAAAGCTGGATTTTGCATTCGTTTATGATTGGGAATTGAAATAAGCCCTTGGCTTTCGTTCTTCCCTTTTTCCTGCTACCCAAGTGTGACTAAGGATTGAATAACGAAAGATGGTAGCAGTTCTGGTAAATTCTGGTAAACATGCATTAATAGCGACTTTTTCAGGAATTTACAGATATTGATAAATAACTAAGTGAAACGATCTTTTAAGACATTAACACTTCTAATATTACATCTACTGTATAAATGTGCAACTTATAAATGTTAGATTCCATTAAAAATATGGGTTAAGGGGATAATGGTTATAAGGAATAAGGGTTCGATTCCAGGCCACGAGGACCTGAGTGTAAAATCTCGGGCATTCACTGTACTGGCTACACGGAAAATAGACAAAATTTCCTAACGGATTTAACCGGATATCAAAAGTGATCGATATCAACGTGGTTGATAATTTCGCTATAATGTTTGTTATTATTATTATTTTTTTGGACATGGTATGGTTTTGGACATGCTCGACTATGTCATTGACGACAGTTATTTTATTGTCGTATTTTTTTTGTTTATCGTAGGAAACACTGTTAATATTTTGTTATTTTTTAAAATAAATAAAAAAATTACCATAAATTAATAGTTACTTATTTTATATTTATGTGTATATTTTTGTGAGATTTAATTTAGACCTTCTTTGAAAGTTTGTAATAGATAACTTATATGTCTAAAATTTACCAGGTGGGCTACAGATTTTTGGATTTAAATGATGTAATCTGCCTGGGTCATAGACTTCTGTATCTCTGTATATGTAAATGTAAACATAACATAACATTACAGTCAGGAAGCAATTATATGCTTGTTTAAGACTCATCAGGCTTTTAACTAAAACCAATTAATATTAATAAAAAAATATGTATATGTAAATATGTATATGTAAATGTACCAAAATTTATGGAAATTGCTATCAAATCCTTATTTACACTCATCATTTACCACAGGTTTCACCTCTGTTATAAAAGGTCGGCATTATCTGTTTTAAAATTGCATTTATCTGCTGTATTGCAGTGAATGGAGCTATAGTAATAGTTTCTGTTTTAGCTTTTAGTCTTAATAGAAAACCCTATTTGACGGTTTTGTGCGCAGGTGGGCTGGATTAATTACTCTGTTAGAGAATATACTACTCAACGTTGAGTGGAGACATGTATGAAGAGGTTTTGTATAAGGAGGAGAACGAGCGACTATTGGAGTATTGTATGAAGCACATGAAGAGCTGCTACTATTTGTTGACAACAGTTTTATCTGCTCATAGAGCAAGCCTCTTTGTGCTCATTGTCTCTGCTCTGCTGCTGCTCCTGGCACTCTGCTCCACTTCTCTCATCTTAGATCTATCTGCCTGGCTGGGTATCATCACAGCTCCTAGCAAGTCGCTTACCCGTTACTCTGACACTTGTCGGCGGATCAACCACCTGTCATCGGCTGCAGTGTCATCACATGAGAGAAATATCAAACCTCTGCCATTCTCTTTCTTCAACGTGCCTAATGTGATACAAGCTGAAGTAGCACACGTTGAGACTGAGGCAACCCTTGTGAAGCACTTGGGCTCTCTGGCTGGGAACTCTAAACCTGACGGTATGAGTCACATCTCTCTCTCTCTCTCTCTCTCTCTCGTTGTAGTGTTCTGCATAGTGGCTGGCACAAGATACATATTTATATTAACATTCTGCTTTTACGCTCCATAGAGCAACTCCAGAGTCCAGAGATCAACAATTAATCCTTTCACAAGAGGCTTTGAATTTTCAGAACGAGTTGATTGACAGATTGACCTGTGTCATGTATTTACAGAAATGAATGATTGATAGACATGTGTCATGTACGTAGAGAAATGCTTTCCTCATTGAACAATGAACAATCAAAAAAGATGATGTGTCATGATTGATAGATGAATTATCTGATTGATTGATGTACTGGTATATTGATTGATATATTGACTGATTGGTAGTTCAATCATGGAATTGATTGATGTATTGATTGATATATTGATTGATTGATCAGATGTATCAGCGGAGACGCAGGCCTCACTGAACCTGGCGAGGGAGATGGTGAGTCAGGGGAAGCACGACAAGGCTCTGAGGATTCTGGAGCACGCGCTGGCTCTAAGCCCCGCCCATGCTGATCTGCTCAACGAGTATGGAGAACACATAGAGAGAACGAGCAGAGACGTGGTGCTGGCTGAACACATGTATGGGCGGGCCCTTGTTGTTAGCCCCGCCCACACACGAGCGGTGGCCAATAGACAGCGAACCCTACCCCTAGTGGAGGAGATAGATAGAGGAAGGTAAGCATGCACACACACACACACACACACACACACACAGACACATACATACACACACACACATACACACACACGTACACACACACATGAACTCTACCCTAGTGGAGGAGATAGATAGAGGAAGGTAAGCACACACGTACACACACACACACACATACACGAACCCTACCCCTAGTGGAGTAGATAGATAGAGGAAGGTAAGCACACATACACACACACATACACATACACATACACGAACCTTACCTCTAGTGGAGGAGATAGATAGAGGAAAGTAAGCACACATACACACACACACTCACACACACATACACATACACGAACCCTACCCTTAGTGGAGGAGATAGATGAAGGTAAGCATACACACACACAGACACACATACACACACACATAACCCTACCCTTAGTGGGGGAGCTAGATAGAGGAAGGTAGTGTATAGACACACACACACTCAGTGCAAGATGATAACTTGTGTAAGCTATTTCATAGCATCATATTACTAGCAATCAATAACTAGTTAATGTCCGTTTTCTCACCTAAAGGCAATGTCAGGGACTTCAAAACTGCACCCGTTATACCTTCACTCTTCATGTTATTTATAAACTTTCTACTTGTATAGACGACACTTTGACGTCTAGAGCCTAGGTCTAGATAGCACGCTATATGTGTGTTGTCCCTAAAATTAACCAATAATGCCCGTAAAGCATACCTCGACATAAATAGCTCATACAAATTCGGAATTTACTCCTTAGCAAAACTAAACACCATTGTAACCAGATTAAGGCAATTTAAAAAGAATTCCAGAATTTTGGTCAAATTTTTGCCACTGAATCTGGTATCTGAATTACTTATTTAGTTGTGGCAATTACATAATCTACATAGTCTGGAATACCTTTCAGTTACCATTTAAGCCACTAAAACTTGAATGACCAAATGCTGCACAATAAAATTGACAATACCTGTACCAGATATGTCATTGTATTAAATGAACACATTATTAGATGTTAGTTTGCATAAGGGTAAACATATAATGTTAGTTTGCATAATGTCTCTTGTATGTTTTTATATGAAAGGTAATGTTTGTATGGAAATTGAGATCTGCAGTTTATGTAGACTCATTTATTATTTATCTCAGATACTTAAAAAAGATTTTTTTAAACTTAATATCTTGAGTTTTTAACTTCAAATATCTTTAACAATAATATCTCATATCTAATCTCAGGCTGGGTATGACGTATGTGTTTCACTCGATGGTGGGGGGGACTGCTGAAGCTAATGTTCTATATCCTATGGTTCTTTCGACTTAAGAGGTTACAAATAAGAGCTTTAAGGAATGGTTGATCTATTTGAGTGAGGAAACTGACGTTAACATTAGCTTTACCTGTTTATTTAAAGCGTTGTCTATGGATTGACGTTGGACAGATTTGAGCGGATAGATCACAAGCTGGAGGTACTGATACGCGTGCCTGACGCTCACCCAGGTCTGCGTAGAGCCGTGCACGAGAGTTACTTCAGACACCTGCACCAGACCACGGCTATGGAGGGCAACACGTTCACTCTGTCACAGACTCGCTCATTCCTCGAGACTCGCGTAGTGATCGGAGGTAAGAGCATCGTGGAGCACAACGAGATCCTCGGCATGGAGGCGGCCTATCAGCTCCTCAACTCCTCCCTTATACGTCGTGTGGGCTCCACCACGCTCGCTGATATCTCCCACATTCACCGGCGAGTGCTCGGGTTTGTCGACCCGCTCAACGCTGGAGAGTTGCGCCGCACTCAGGTGTACGTGGGAGACTTTGTGCCACCAGCAGCGAGCGAGGTGGAGCAGCTGCTCGAGGAGTTTGTTGATTGGTTGAACAGAGCTGAGCTAGCGGGAGAACTCCACCCTGTGGAGCTCGCAGCTCTCGCTCACTACAAGCTCGTCTACATTCATCCGTTCTATGACGGTAACGGCAGAACAAGTCGTCTGCTGATGAACCTCGTGCTCATGAGGGCGGGCTACCCGCCAGTCATCATACCGGTGGAGGAGAAACAGTCGTACTACCGGCACCTCGAGCAAGCCAACGCCGGTGACGTGCGACCCTTCGTGCGCTTCATCGCTCAGTGTGTGGAGAGAACTATAGAGGAATTCCTGTCGGTGTCAGTGGAGAACATCAATAGAACGTTTCCTGAGATAGAGAGAGTGAGAGAGAGAAAGATAGAGAGAGTGTTAGAGGGCGAGGGTTTAACTGTAGCGCCACCTCTATGATGCACAGAGATGTTTAGTTAATTACACCCACACACACACGATCACTTTAGGTACTGCATAACATTGCCGTAAGTTTAAAGTTATGACCTAAGGGTAAAATTTGTTGTAAGTTATCAGCCTAGTTTTAATGAAAATTTGTTTATCCTGCAGATATATGATGGTTATTTGAAGATGTTTGCGCCTCTAACCTAGCTCTTGTTATTTATTGCAGTTCAAATGCGGAGGGCTTTTATTATCTACATTCACATCAAAAGAATGAATAAAAAGGTGTCTGGTTAATTCTGATCATGTATTGTGCTCTATATGCAGATCACTGATCTCTTTTTATTGATTACACAGCAAAATTTAACAAAGAAATGAAAACAGAGTTTGTAGTAGTGAAGAAGTGCAACAAGAAGTCTTAATAAATTTTAATGTCGTTTTCTCCACCCAAAGATGATATCAAGGTCGTAGCAACTGTTTGTAATCTACAGGTATCATCTGCTTATCATTGACTCCACCTCTTCCATCCAGCTAGCCACGCTCTTGTGTGGCCACGCCCTCTAGGTAGCCACGCCTCTGTACCTCTAGGTGGCCACGCCTCTAGGTGGTCACGCCTCTGTACCTCTAGGTGGCCACGCCTCTGTACCTCTAGGTGGCCACGCCTCTGTCCCTCTAGGTAGCCACGCCTCTGTACCTCTAGGTAGCCACGCCTCTAGGTGACCGCGCCTCTAACGCCTCTGTACCTCTAGGTGGCCACGCCTCTGTACCTCTTGGTGACCACGCCTCTGTACCTCTAGGTGGCCACGCCTTTGTTACTATAGTTGGTCACGCCTCGAGGTGGCCACGCCTCTGTTACTCTAGGTGGCCATGCCCCCGATTTAGAATTGTCGATTTTAATTTTAAAATTATGCTAATTTAAGAATATAAAATAGAAGAAGATAATAATATACCTGTAGAAGTACAAGATCATACATATTGGAAAAAAAACAAAAATTAGAAAATAAATATTAAATATAGAAACAATAGATCAGCAGTTTGCCGATGATACAGGCTGGATTATTTTTGGAAATAACAAATCTGATGAACTAATAGAATATGTAGAAAGTAGATTAAAACGGAGAGATTTGCAGATAAGTAAAGATAAAACAGAGAAAATAATTATACCAAACAAAATAGATGATATATGCAATGGCAAAATACTAAATACTTAGGAAGTATGCTAGAATCACAAAAAGATTTAAATCAAAGGAAAAAAATAACAATGATAGCATTTAATAAATATAAATCTAAACTAAGAAATAAAAAAATTAAGCTTGAAAATAAGAATTAAAGTATTTAATATATATATCAAACCTATCTTTATATATAATAGTGAATTACGGATAATAACTAAAAGCATGGAAAGTAATATAAACATATTTCAAAGAAAACTATTGAGAACTGTATTAAATATAAAATACCCACACATAATTAGCAATACGGATCTATATGACAGAACACAAGAAAAGCCATGGAGTGAATTAATAAAATTCAAAAGACTCCGTTGGATAGGACATATGCTAAGATTGGATGAAAATACTCCAGTAAGGTAAACTCTAAATTATAGAATAACAAATAATAAAATGAAACTAGGTTTAGGAAATAAATATACTTTAATTAAACAATATAATAAGGACATAGAAGAAATAGACGCTAAATATAACCTAGCACAGAGTGATGTGTACGATCTTGCACAGGACCGGTATCAGTGGAGACAGAGGGTGAAAGAGGCTGCTCTGGTGTCCAAAAAGTGACGTCACGCAGAGAAAAGAAGAAGAAGAATTTAAGAATATGTATTTCATCAGAGTATAAATCTCAATTTAAAAATAAGTTGTTGCTACAGTAAGGTCAAGCATAGCCTGTAATTAATGGATTAACCTGTTGATCGATGGAGTGTTCTTGTGACGAACTAAAACAGAGTATGAATATGTATCTTGTACATAATGCAGGTTCACGAACAAACAACCAAGGAAAAAAGAATTTCTAAGCTATAAATATTAACTTTCATGAGTGTTATTTAGTTTTCAGACTGGGTGAATTAAAGTTACGAAAATTAGGCGTAAATGTTAAACAAAAAGTTTTTATGTAGGCTACTTTGAAATGTGTATTGAAATCATCAAAAGGTATTTTTAAACACATTTTTAAAAACTTAGTTTAAAATCAAATAAATAATATTTACAATTTTAACAATTCTAAGGTATTAAATGTTAAATTTGCTAAGGAATTAAATGTTGATCTATGGAGTACTCCTTGATAAGGGTGGATTGGTATTTGGGTGCCACAGCAGCTACACAATTTAATTTAATTTTTAATTTACTAATTCCTAGAGATACTCTAACAGTTCTTGTCTCTTGTGATTTTGACAAAAAGTTAACAAAATCATAAGAATTAAAATATCATTTTAATTATTACTTTATTTATGAGCAAAATGCTTGAAAGCTTAGAACTGTAAAAATGCATCACAATCTCTACAAAATAGAACGTTTTAAGAATTTTATTACTGATTTACTATGCAATCGTGCAGTAGGCTTTTGGATAAATTAAAACCGATAAAGAACGTTTCTAAAAGTGTTTCTCAAAATATTTTCAGTAGGCCTAACATTTGAAAAAACTATTTTATTGTATATTTTCCAAATACATTAAACGAGGTAGGCCTATTTTCCCACCACAGACTACAACGTAAGCAGTCAAAGTTGTTGCTTCTATTAGTCCACTGAGTCCAATCTCATTAGCCGATCCCTTGACATCAATCAATCTATTCGTGCAGCTGTAGCTCAGGGTTCAGTGGAACGTTATAGACACGCCAATATTCAGCAGCTTTCAGTCACTAGAGGACTCGCTGGGTCTATCGTTCACGAGTTAAAAATGTCGAGTAATTAAATGCACGCGGATACCTCTTAAGTTTACTCGTATTTTTCACTTGAATATTAAATTGTCTGTGCACGCATGGTATACAGGAGAGCAATTCTGGAGTACTGGAGGTTTATCATGCTCATAACAAAGTTAAGTCAAGCCAACCTGCTTATACTGTGCGACTGGTGAAAGTCTTCCGCTTATTAGGGGACACTTTGTGCTTCTGTGTGAAACAAGTTCACTCAGGAAATAAAAGCAAGCGCCTAATCGATTAACGTTTATCATCACATAGTAATGAATTCTGTATAACCTTCTCGTTCGTTCTCTCTTTCTCTGTCTTTCTCTCATCTCTCTCTCTCTCTCTCTCTCTCTCTCTCACTCTTCATCTCTCTATCTCTCTCTCTCTTAATATATTTCTTTTAGTCACAGTTAACCAATTGACTCATTGTCCATCACCTCAAAATTTATTTAAGTAATTCTCTTGAAAGCTATTAGTGATACATGAACAGTAATGGAATACCCGTGGTTTGGGTTTTATCCCTTTTTACTATGCACAAGGAACGCGTTATACATTTAATAAACGTTTTTAAATATAGGCCTACCTATTAGGCTTCATCACGTACATGAGGAAATAACTTTTTAAACCCGTTAAAAACAGCAAATACATTAACCAACGAAATTCAAACATGTGCAGTCGGTCTATATCATGCGTGACAGACAACTACAAAATTTGAATTTAAATATGAAATAGTGTAGGGCTACCCGATTCCATAAAAACGGAAATAAAATGCATATAACTTTAATATTCTATGTAGATCTTTTTTTATTCAAGAACTGGTAAAATATACTGATAAAGCACATTCCCATACCATCTCGGCGACTAGCTAGATAGAACAATGCTCTCACTAGGGACCGATTGAATGGTATTGGGCTTGTTTTAATTAATTGCATCATTGATTATGTTTGTTGTAAACTTGTACTTTTATTTCCCTTTTTGTACACTTTGTATACTTTGTCATTCTCACTTCAGATCAGTTAACCCAGACCAATCTGCAAAAGAAGGTCCTAAACAAAGGCCAGCCCGGTGAACAAAAATGGTCACGGTAGATTGATTATGTCTATAGTGGGAAAAGGATAAAGAGTAAGCTCACTACATGAAAGAATTTTTCAAGTCAGAGTTGAGAAATATATTTCTATTTTAATCATCAGATTTGACTCTTGGTAAATTGACACACTGGAAATTTGCAGTGCAATTGGATTTAAATATGTGTAAAATTTCTAGAGTGGACTAACAAGTTAACCTGCCTATATGTTCTCAGTTTGACAGATGTTAATAATTAACTACAGCGCAACATCACTCTTTAGCTTCCATATAATAGATTAACACTTGACTAATGCGCCTGTAGTATATCATTCACACAACATGTCAATGGGCGCTCTGCATAAGATAGCTGTCGTTACAGCGATAGTCTGTCTCTCTCAACTCAATACTGGTAATTACTTGAACTGTATTCTACTTGTATAATGTCTAACACGATTATATTAGTTAATAAAGTTCTATCTCTCTCTCACTCTCTATCTCTCTGTCTGTGTGTCTGTCTCTCTCTGTCTTTATGTCTGTCTCTCTATCATTCTCTCTGTCTTTATGTCTGTCTCTCTATCCTTCTCTCTGTCTTTATGTCTGTCTCTCTATCCTTCTTTCTGTCTTTATGTCTGTCTCTCTATCCTTCTCTCTTTCTCTCTGTCTTATCTGTCTCTTTTATCGCTATCTATCTCTCTCCCCCCTCTCTCTCTCACTCTCTTTCTCTCTCTCTCTCTCTCTCTCTCTCTCTCTCTCTCTCTCTCTCTCTCTTTCTCTCTCTGTAAGAAATGAACTCGAAAGATTTTCCTTTAAATCCAAGCTTAAAACATTTTTATTTAGTGGAGTGGATTGGGACTAGTGTGCTGCCTTCTTTTCCCGTACCTACGATTGCAAATGTTGCTTGCACACATCGGTGCCCAGAAGTGCATACTACTACAACTACTACTGTTATTACTACTACCAGCTGTATCTTTCTCTCTCTCTCTCTCTCGCTCTCTCTCTACTCTTTGCTTCTAGTGTGATGGCTATGTTAAGTTAACGGAATGACTAGAAACTAATTGAACTAACCTCAACTAGACGATTTCTTATGGTAGTGAGCAGAATTAACATTTTACTCTTCAGTAAAATCGATATCGGTCAAGTTTCAATGTAAATCAGTTTCTTCCTCCAAACACCCATAGGCTTCGCATACTACATCTATTTCAATGGATGACTTAAGTCACTCTAATGATAAATAATTATTATGATTATTATGAGTATTGATTAATTACAATGATTAAGTCACTCAAATAGGGGCAGGTTTCTACAGCGTAGCTGACACTTTGAGGTCATTTATAACAAGTCATATGACTCCATGTTGTGATATGACATGTTGTGATATGACATGTTGTGATATGACATGTTGTGATATGACATGGCCACAGGGCATTCAGTGATCGATAGTTGCCTGTGAGAATATTAGAGGACTAAGTAGCCTATTCTTTGCCAGATTTGAGAGATTGAGATGATAATATGAGTTCTTGGTTTTTTCCATTTTTAAATGCTAAGACTTTAGCTGACAGTCACTTTTGTTTCGTTCAGGCACGGCTGATGCTCAATGCGGCTTGAAGCCTGGCTTTGGTCGGTCGATGGACCGGCTGATAGTGGGCGGCAAGGAGTCCGTGCCTCACTCGTGGCCCTGGCAGGTCCACATCACGAACCATCACGACGACGACGCTGAGTGTGGAGGAACCGTCATAGACAAGAGGTGGATTCTAACCGCCGCTCACTGCATGTATGTCGAGAATTCACTTGTTCTGCATGTATAAGTTAAACTTTGACAAGCAGTGGACAGGTCGGTAATTGTTAATCATCTTGAATAATTTGAAAGCTTAGATTAAAAAGTAGTTGCATGATAACTATAGCTATTTGGAAATCATGTGAATGCATATATAATATCCTGAGACGTGTAATTAAAGTAGCCTAATCTCCCATGGTAGCTTTTCTACTGTATACACAGTCTGATAGCTTTATTTTTAGATAGAAATAACGTAACAATTTGTTTAAAAAAATTTGGACTGAAACTTTGATTTCTATCTTGTAGTTTGACTAAATGTAGGGCCTAGTTAAATGGCTATCATTGCAAATTCATATTGACGTAGCCTAACTCAGGCCTAATGCCTACTTTAAGTATCATATGTAACTCTTTTCCTGCTGCGAAACTCTAACCATAGGCCCCTTTGATAAAGACAACTCATTTCTCGTATAATTAAACGAGAAACGTTGGATTGGCATGCCCAGATGATCATGTGTACCATTAAGATCGGTTATCTCTCTGAAGCTCGAACCGATACTGCTGCTAGATGCCTACTCATACGTTAATTAGTCTTGTTAATGGGTATAGTAGTTTCCTATGTATATGCGCGTAACAGAACGAAGAAAACGCCTTCCTACTACACCGTGCTGGCAGGAGTGCATGACAAGTTGAATGCACAGGAGAGAGGGCGAGTGGTCGTGAAAGTGTCGAAGATCATACGCAAGCCTGGCTTCACAGGGCGGGACTCGAGGAACGACCTGGCGCTCATCTACACGGCTGAGGACTTTGTGTTCAGCAGGACTCTATCACCCGCCTGTCTTCCAAACACAACTGTTGACGTGGGGACCATCTGCACTGTCACTGGCTTCGGATTCA